>PVHP010020742.1:0-20423 GCA_004024765.1 Zapus hudsonius | reverse complement strand
CCATGCGGAAAACCCTGAAGCCAAACTTGAAATGCCTGTGCTGAGCCTCACTTCTCTCACGTCTCCCCAAGTGCACTGCTTCAACCCTCATAAACCAATGTGAGAATGGGAAAATCTCAGGCCAGGATGGCAAGTAATGATCTCCACAGCTTTCCCTGGTGGATCCATTCATTAAGCAATAAAGGATGATGAGGAATGGATCCACAATATCTAAGGGAATGGGAGGAAGTGATCATCCATGAGGAGCATAGTGTGTTTGTATGCATGTGTGTTTTCTAAATACCATCAATGAATACAGAAGAGTCAGTTCCTGGCCCATGTGTAACTGTGGTGATTTAAATCAGATGTCCCCCATAAGTTTAGGTGTTTTGAATGGTTGGTCTCCAGGTGGTGTCCTTTGGTGAGGTGGGGCCTTACAGGACGAAGTGTATTTGTTAGAGGCTGACTTAGGAGTGTTACAGCCAGCTCCCCCTTGTCAGGGTTTGACTCACTCTCCTGCTGCTGTTCTGCCTCTGTTCAGCCATACTTCCTTCTGTGTCCGGGAAGCTTCCACTTGAGACTCTAAGTAACATAAATACTTTCCTGCCATCACTTGCTTTTGGTCAGGTGTTGTTTCCTATCGACAAGAAGGTAACTACAGCCGCCATCCACAGGAATACACTTTGTCTTAGATTTGATGCTGGCATGTGTGTCTTTGGAAACAAATGACTGTGAAAAAAAGATTCCCAAATAGTAAGTACTGTTCTAAGACCTGTTAAGCACCAGCCAGGGAAGTCCATTTCTCCCTCATGCCCCAAACATTGCTCAAGAACTTCACCCATCCACCAAGCAGCTGCCAGCTAAGCTGCTCCCCCTTTGCAGCCAGCATCCAGCCTCTATACTGACACAGGCCACAGGCCTCTGCAGGGTGAGCAGAGCACATCCTGGGGCTTGTGAGCCAGAATCTGGTCCCCTGCACCTTGCAGTGTCACAATTCCCTGCGGGAGGGAGTAAGTCATGAAGACTGCGAAGAACACATGGTAGTGAAGGGGTAAAAGGTAAGAAAAGCAGGAAGTTAGCGGATCCTTCAGACAGAAGAGCTAGTAATCTAGGAACTGATCATGAACAGGTCCCTGAGGATCACAAAAAGAGAAGTGGAAGGGCAGGTTACTAAAGAGATGATGGATTAGGCAAATGTAAAGAAGTTTGCTGCCAATAAAACCTCAGAGGTAGAGCCTGGCATGGTGGCACATGCCTTTAATCCCAGCACTTTGGAGGCAGAGGTAGGAGGATCACCGTGAGTTTGAAGCCACCCTGGAATTGCATAGTGAATTTCAGGTCAGCCTGGGCTAAAGCAAGTCCCTGCCTCAAAAAAAAATAAAAATAAACAATTCAGTAATGTGCTGAAGTGTTGGCTCATCTGTTAAGTCACTTACTTGCAAAACCTGATGGCCTGGGTTCAATCACCCAGGACCACATAAGCCAGATACAAAAAGTGCCTGGTGCATCTGGAGCTCATTTGCAAAGGCATGAGGCCCTGGCACACCTATTCTCTTTCTCTCTCCTTTCAAATAAATAAATAAATAAATAAATAAATAAATAAATAAATAAATAAATAAATAAATAAATAAATAGACAAATAAATAAATAAAGCATATTTTGAAACCTCAGAGATGAATATGAGCTCCAGATAACTTGGTCCCAGCTGCCATCAGGCTAGACCCTCAGTTGGCCATTCTGTGCAGTCAAAAGGGCTTTGTGTTTGGACAAGAGAAGTCATCATTTCTACTACCTTTCTTCTCCCTCTCTGATGAAAAATTGACATCCAAGTCAGTTACTAGACCTCACATGATTTAAACCAAATGGCTTTGACCAGTGGTAATTGGTTTGGGAAATTTAGATGCTAATACCTACCACTCTAACGAATGCAAGGGAGACATTTTGAGATATTATATCACTAGAATTTTCAGATATTTTCCTATTCATTGAGTATTTTTAACAATCTCTGTCTCTGTCTCTGTCTCTCTGTCTCTCTCTCTGTCTCTCTCTCTGTCTCTCTCTCTGTCTCTCTCTCTCTCTCTCTCTCTCTCTCTCTCTCTCTCTCTCTCTCTCTCTCTCTCTCTCTCTCTCTCTCTCTCTCTCTCTCTCTCTCTCTCTCTCTGTATGCTTGGGCATGCCAAGACCTCTTGCCACTGCAAAGGAACACCAGATACTTCCGCCACTTTTTGTGTCTGGTTCAAGTGGGTAGCATGGAAATTGAAATGGCTCAGTAGGCTTTGCAACCAAGTGCCTTTAACTTGTGAGCAATCCTCCCATCCCCTGAGTATTGTGTATTTCAACTATACAATGAGCATTGCAGAATCTTGAAAATCAGAAAGCATGCCACGTGTAGAGAAAATAGTGCAAGTCATTTTAAAAATTTGAAATGCATTCATTGCTAGAGCTTTTCTTTTTGGTGGGATAAGAAGACAGTGGTCAATATTACTTATTCCAGAGTGAGAACTAAATATGTAACCAGAAGAAAACACCTTTTGTGAACATTGTTAGGTCAATTTTTTATTCATATCCTCATTTTTATTATAGCTATTGTTTTTTGAATAAAGCCATGGTCCCACTAATATATAATAAGTTGATTCAGGGAAGTTCCCGCAGGTTTTTCTACTTCCTGTCATGGAAGCTGATATACAGAAAATCAGAGTAACTGATACAAGTGATGAAATGCAGCATTGTGTGAAAATGCTCTGTGAGATACTGGTTGTTTTGTGTAAAGTACAAGTGCAATACTGTTTCTAGGATGGAATGGAAGTGTCTCACTTCCCTTGCACGTGTGTGTGTGTGTGTGTGTGTGTGTGTGTGTGTTTGGAATTACTTTCCCAATAAGCAGATGTAAAATATTTTATATCCACTGTTCTTCTTGTCCATGTCCTTGCTTTGATTTTGATTTGGCTAAAAGTAGCTGTTTTCTGATATCCTCAGGACTACCATACCCCAAAGTAATATGAGTATACCAACCACTGGGATGGATTATACAAACACACAGAGACTGAACATTTTTTTGAATAAACAATAAACCCTGTGACAGTCAAAAGAGAAATTTTGAAATTTCTTGGAACAAATGAAATGTATCCAGCCTGCTGATTCTTTTGTAAAACAGCAAACGTAATGCTCAGAGGAGAGCTTCGTTTTCCTTTTTTGTGTGCATGTGTAGAGTGTGTATATGGTATGGTGTGTGGTGTCTGCACATGTGTGCAGATACATACACTTTATGTGCATGTGTGCAGAGGTTAGAGGAGAAATTACCCATCATCTATTTTTTCTTGAAAGAGGGTCTGTCCTTCAACCTGGAGCTGTTGTCTGTCATTGTGTCCCAGCGAGTCTCTGGTCTCCACCATCCCCACTCCTACTCACACACTGAGGTTCTTTTCACATGGGTTCTGGAGGGTCCAACTTGAGTGGGTCTTCAGCACCAGAGACCCTCATGCTTCCGAGACAATCTCTTAACCTCAGAGCCATCTCCCTGGCCCAAGAGGAGAGTCTGTAGGAATGAATGTCTACATTAAATCAAGTGATTTTAAATTAATGAAATAATTATACATCCAAAGGTCTTTAAAAAGCAAGAACAAACCCAACCTAAAGTTAGTACATAAATAAAGACAGGCCTGAAACCCTCTCAGCCTGCGGAGGGCTACATCAGTAACAGGAGAGAGAAGAAACACCTCTACGTTGAGGGATCAGAATACTTGACTTCTGGGCTTTGTTCCCCTTGAGTGACTTTACAGTTAGTTCTGGACACAGCCTCAAGTTTTTTCATTCCTAAAATGCAACGTGGGAAGAGGTTTTGAGTTTTCTGTGGAGAATTCAGATAGGGCTAGAAGAGTAACTCGAATTTGAGAGTTGGTGTTAGTTCCCTTGCTGCATCCACCCAGGTGCCAAACTGGAGGCCTGAGCTAAGGGAGTTCCATTTCCATCTTGGAGTTCTACCCCCTCTCCAAGTTTAGGTTCCCTTTGGGATCCATATGTCCCTTCTCTGTATTATGATTGCACCTCTGCAGAGACTTCTCCTGAGTAATGGGATCCCTTAGGACTGGAAGGCTCTTGGGGTGCTACTGAGATCCTATGTAACTGAACCCTTAGGGACTCTTTGATTCCCAATACCCATGAGTCTCATTAACACACCCCTCAAAAACCTCTTTGAGGGAGCTGCTGAGATTTAGCAGTTTCTAGAGAGTGACCAAAGTAGGGCTATCTTACAACCCAGTTCTGGACATTGGAACTGTTGAAGGCAGTATCAGGACATCAGTATGAAGGAGGGGTGTATACTTGACCTAGGAGCATGGTAGGAGGATAGAAAAGGAGGTTGTAGGACAAGAATGGGTACCTGAAAATACTCCCACCAGTTCCTTGCCAGCCTGAGCGGTGGCACCTTCGTGTCTGTGGATGGTGCTGGAGGGACAGCATCCAATGAAGAAGGTCTTTGGAGTAAGGCAGAACTAGACTGTGTCTTGTACTAGCTGCACACATCAGGCAAGTTCCTCTCCATCTCAATTCTCTTTATTTTCTAGAAATATAGAATTTTTAGAAAGCATGGGGATAAAATAATAGAGCATTAATAATGACCATCTTTTCAACACTGAGCTTCAGGCACAAGATTAAACAATTGTCCATGTGATATTTCAGTTACTTATTACCAGCACCCTTTCAGATAGATACTAGTTTCTAGACGAGGATGAAGACAGAGTTTAAATAGCTTGCTAATTAGCAATGGAATCAGATCTAATTCTAGTGCCCATGCTCTTAACTATTTCTTGTTTTTGATGTAAAAATAACTGATTTGTGGTCAGTGCTCAGTGAAAATGCTTCTATCCTTTTCCCATCCCCCACCTTAATGCCATCCTAATGTCTTACTACCTTCTGAGCCACACAGACTAAGATTGGAGAAGAAGCTCTTTTGAGAAAGATAAGAATTCTCAGTGTGAAAAAAAAAGAATTCTCAGTGTGTTCTCAGCCTGATTTCTTCTGATTTCCACATAACTTTGTTCAGTTCAGCCAGCAAATTGCAAAGAGAGAATTACAGTGTGGCTGGAGTTGATAATCTGATAGAAATCCTGAAGGAAGAAGAACTTGAAGTCATTTTAAAGAAGAAAGTGGCAGGGCAACCATTGGACTGGGTGTCCATCTAATTCATTCTTGTTCCATTGGCATAAATTCACAGTCATTGATCCAAGATTTATTAGCCCCTGCACACACCCTGTGATGAGAATTAGAGATAAGAGGCAAGGTTTTCCATCCTTAAGGAATTCAACAGAACAGTATGTGCATCAGCATGGATATAGTCAGTAATAGAAGCACCTTCAAGGTGTGACCAGAGACAAGATGAAGGTCAAGTTTGGTGGGAATCACAGAAAACTTTCATGATTAGAGTTTTACCAAGATAAGAAAACGGGAAAGTTCTTTTCAACAAGATCAGTAACTTAATGATAGGAGTGATAGCAACAACTTATGTTTATTGCTTTTGTGCTGCATACATCTGAAAACTCATTAACTATTCATAAAACCTTCCAAGTATGTGTTATTCTCCTAGTTTTACATATGTAGGTTCATGCCTTCTTCAACCCTAATTTTCTTTGATCTCAGAGCCTCTACTGCCTTCCTCATAAACACTGCCTCATAGAACGCAGCTTTGGGAAAGCTCTCAGAAGTATTTGAAGAACAGTGAGTGAGTTGTCTTTCTTTTGCATGTGTGTACCTTTGTGCACATGCTTGTGGAGGCCAGAGGTTGATGTGGGGTGTCTTCCTCAATTACTCTCCAGTTGATTTACTGAGGAAGAATTTCTTGCTTGACCCCAGAGAGCTCACTGACTCAGCTACTGTAGCCAGCTTGCTTTGGGGATCCCTGATGACCACCTCCCATAGGCCAGGATAACTGGAGGCCACCGTGCATAGTTGGAATTTACTCAGGGTCAAAACTCCACTCCTCCATTTTCATGTCAAGCATTTTATCCACAAAGATATCTCCCTAGAACCAAATTGATCTGTCTTTTTTAAACATTTTATTTATTCATTTTCAAGGAGAGAGAGACAGAGAGGGAATACATCAGGGCCACTACCTTGTGGGTCTGGCTTATATGGGTCCTGGGGAATTGAACCCAGGGCCTTAGGCACCAGAGGCAAGTGCCTTATCCGCTGAGCCATCTCTCCAGCCCAAATTGATCTGTCTTGAGCAGCAGTCAGAAAATCTTTCCTGTCAAGAGCCAGATAATAAACCTCTTAGGCTTTTTCAGTGCACACAACAACAGGGCTAGAATTCCAGGTAAAAAGGGATTGCATTCCAGAAAGCATTTAGTGCCTTGCTCAGAGATAGAGCATTCTCTAAGGACTTTTACTCAGGGACATGGAATAATCAGTTCTACTTTGTGAGTGACTGAAGGTGCCAGGAAAGTAGATCTTGTTTGAGTTTGTTAGGAACGTCCTATGACTAGACCTCTGAGTAGCTCCCTGACCTCGCCCTGTCTGCTTCATGGAGAGTGCTCCTTTGATTTTAATATAGTTATTATTTGACAATTTTTAGAATAGGCTGTAGGTTCCTACAGGGCTCTTAGAACATTCTCCCATGGGAGGCTAAGATAAAGAATTTTAGACAGGAAAGCATAGAACAGATTTAAACCAGGCTGGTCCTTTAGCTGCCTCTCTTCTCAGGTTCCCCCTCCTTCCAGACAGTGTTGATGTGGAGTGTGTTGAGGAGCAGGAGTGTAACCCTTCTTGGGTAGCAAGCATAGCCATAAAGAAAGCTCTGTAACTGCAACATAATGACAGTAAAAACTTTAAATTATCTGTTTAAGTTTCACACTGAGTTTATACTCAGTTTTCTTTATGGCTTTCCTGGTTCCTTTGTTACCATTTTACTTTGTTTTCACTCTTCCATAAGGTTGAAGATATACTGGGAAGTCACCCATACAGTATAGGTTCTCCAAAAAATTTGTGTATGGGGATTGAATCTGGAGCATTGCACATTCTAGATAAGGGCTTTGCTTATGAGAAATGTACCCAGAAGATTCTTAGAATCTTCAAGGCAACAAGCTTGAGAGCCTTGGGATGGTTGTGTTCAAGAGTCTTTAAAGTGTCCCAGGCTAATTTCACATCCAAAGCAGTGGCGGTACTCTGAAGTCAGACGACTTTATTGTTCCTGTACGGGCACCTGAAAATGGGCAGCTGTCTATGACACTGGATTCCCAACACCAACGTGACTCTTCATTGGGTGGCTGGAATGATCAGTCCATTTTATTACTTTTGTAAACTGAGCTAAAAGTTCCTCCCCTGTCATTTCCAGTTTCTCTTTCACTATTTGTGCACTCTCGAGTTCTTCATAAGACTCAGCTAAGCGTCTTCACTGTTTTACACTCTTCTTACATAATTCTCCACATAGTTACTTCATCGATAAGCTTCTTTGGTGCAGATTGACAAGTTCTAATTTGTCATTCTCCTTTTAAATTACAGGTTCATGAATTTTAAAGTGTCCTGGATTACCATTGGACACCTTAACTATCAATCTGTTTCCTCTGGTTTCAGATGCATGCACTGGTAGGTTACTGGCTTTTTGGTAGTGTGGGATGACTATGAAAAATATGTCAATCTTCCCTTGCTTAAGAAAAGAAAAGAAAAATATGTAGGAGGCGAACTTCAGCACCAAGGACAGCTCTGCCCTCAGTAACACTGGTGCCACTTCAGTCTGGATTGGGACCGGGATCATAATCACCTCCTTCATCTAGCATTTACAAATACCTACTCTATGCAAAGCATTGTTCTATGATCTGGTCATACGCAATCAATCAAGAACAGTTTCTGTGTTCTTGCAAGGCATGATAAATTTAAATTTTAAAAATTAAATGCTATGAAGAAAATTGAAACAGGAGACGGGGATAGGGGAGCCATTTTAAGTAGGATGGTCAAAAAATATCCAAATGCTCCCTGAGAAGATGACATGTGAGCAAATACTTGAAGGAGATGAAGGTGATAAATATAACAAAATTTGGAGAAGGAATTCTCAGTAGTGGGGACAGAAATTTTAGTCTTGAAATAGCAGTATGCTTTGCGTGAGGAATAGCCAAGAGTTGTGTGGCTGGAGCAGACAGAATAGGAAGTGAGAGGTAGGAGGTAAGAACCAGAAAGTGATGAGGGCCTTGAAATCCTCCATAGTACTTTGGCTTTTACTCTGATGTCAGAAGTCACCAGAGGAATAATAGTTGTTTTGTTTTAAGAGAACATCTCACTCTGTATTCCAGGCTGACCTTGAACTCACGATCTTTTTTATTTATTTAAAATTTTTATTATCCAAAATTAGATACACTGTATGAGCAAATAATGTGTTGGTATCCCCATTTCCCTCCTCCCTGTCCCCAACCCACAGAGGGTATCTGCCTCTGTGGACGTACTGAATCAGTCTGTGGGGTAGGGGATTATGGATAGCTTAGGAGTCAAAGACAGGTTTCACCCCTCTTTGTATGTTGTTGCTGAAGGAGGCAATGTCTCTGGGAATTATCCCCCACCATGGCTCTTACATTCTTTCTACTGACCTTGCATCATCTCACCTCTGCACTAAGAGAAAACTATAGGGAAAGAGCACAATCATTGAAAGTATTTGGTGCAAGTTACAATATTACTGGTGAGAGAGGATAATAATTTGGGTTGTTGGTCTGGAGAGATGGCTCAGCACTTAAGGCACTTGCCTGCACTAATTTGGGCTTGGGGTAATGATGGGGATGTGTGAGGTGACCTTTTCTTCTACACATCTTTGAAAGACAACCTAAATGTTTTATGATGATATGTGAAGACATCTGAGAAAGAGAAAACTTCAGAATATGTTGAGGTTCTATTTTATTTAAATCACCAGTGAATAAAATTTCCATTAACAGGGCTGAGAAAGACTGAGAAGAGTCCATTAATAGAGAAACACAGGATGTTTGACTGTAGAAAATATTAACTGTAAGTTTCCTATTACACATCACAATGTGTATAGATATCAAGTAGCCAAACGGAGAGAGAGATTCACAGAGATAATATGGACCTGTATATCAAGCTGAGCAATATAGAGCTAGCATCCAAAGCCTAGGTTACAGTCACAACTGAGTGAGAATTCAGATGCAGATCCTGCTAACTCATACTATTGCATAATGCCAGGAACATAAACATTGTCGTCACGTTATTCTTCCATCTGAACTGGAATTTCACCCATGGCTTTATGAGGTGCCATTTTTAACCTAAATTGATGGGTTTTGGCCTCTTGGTTTAGCATCTCAGATATTGAAATTCTAACAAAGGTTTAGAGATCTTCAATGGAAAATAAATCTTTTCATCTGAAATAGTTTTTATATTTTTAATAAGTAAAAACTTTGTATGAACAAAGTTGGTACCACCATTTCCCTTCTACCTGCCCTCATTCCACTGAGGACCCTCCTCAGTGGGATTGCTGGTATTGACCATGGGGTTGTGGGTTGTGAAAACAGCAGTCAGTCATGGGGATGGGGGTAATGCCTCTGGATATTCCCACCCACCTTGGCTCTTACAATCTTTCTGCCCCTTCTCCTGCAAAATTCCCTGAGCCATGGTGGGTGTGTTTTAAGTCTACTATAGTGTTGAGCTCTTAGCAGTTTCTAGAATTTTGCTTTGGTACATTTTGAGCATCCTGGTCATCTGTCTGCATCACCCTGGCACAGGTTGTCAGGCTTGCTGTCGAAGCAGCACACAATAAAAATTTTAATCCTGTGAAATATGTACTTTCTTCCTATAATGTTGTGAATGCAAAAGTTAGTTTTTACACATAGTGTCACCTAAATTGGCCTATGTTGTGTTAGCATCCTGGTAAACTCTTCATGCATTTTGTTGGTGTTGGGGACAATTTTTAGCTTCATGTGGTGATAAGAACATGGGACTGCAAGTGTGAGTCCTGACTCTATTACTTGTTGATGCTCAACTATGGATGTCTGATTTTATGAAAGTAGAAATAATGATGTTGCCATTAGAAGACTGTGGTGATAATGAAGTCACATTTACTGAAATATTTTCTACAATGACATTTAATAGGTGATCATTTTCTTCCTTTAGGGTCTGGAGAAGGTGGCATACCCAGGAGATCACTTTCCATAGCAGTCACTTAGCAACCAGCTAAAGGATAAAGAATAGATGGTTGGTCAGGAATGTATTATCTGAACTGCTGACGTTGGATTAAGGACTGAGTCCAGATTGAAGTGAACATCCATCTCCACCCACCCTCAGCTCTCTCCTGTGAGCAATCCTGCAAAGCTACTCAGACACAAAGGCAGTTCAGCTTCAAATGAATGTCTTTCATCTTTTTTGAGAAATTTTAGAGGCAGGAAACTTTTCTCTGGGTTTCTAATTTTGAGTCCCAGTAACCAAATGTTACATGTCCATTTGTTCTGCACGTGTGCTCAACTGCAGCTAGGGGCTGGAAGGGAAGGGGAGGGCTCAGGTTCTAGAGAACCGAAATGCTTTGATGAAACTTCCCTCTGTCTTGGAATGTATGGCATGTGAAGTTTCAAAAATCAGAGAGGGAGAAAAGAAAAGGAGTAAACTGGCATGTTATTTTTTTTACTTATTTGTTTTACATTTTTAAGGTCATTTGCAGCACCATCTAGTCTTGATGTTTGAAACATTAGGAAAATGAAAGGCTAGATTACTTTGGTTTGCTACAATACATTTGTGTTTTCTTAGCCTCTTTAATTTGATTGGTTTATGCTGTGTGTGCTGTGTGTATATGTGTGTGTGCACGTGCATGATTGTGTGTGTGTTCATCAAAATAGGACTTCAATTCTATCACATGAACCTTGGAATTTTATCAGGGCTAGTATATTTGTTAGGAGGCCTAATAAGTACCTAAAGGTATGTGAGACCAATTTGAATCATTTATTTCCTGGGTGTGGAGGCAGATCCTTTGCAGCTCTGGTGTCTGTGGGTCTCGTATAGCATCCTAACATTGAGATTGCCAAGCAGTCAGAGATATGTCCTCTTCTCTTTTCCGAAGGAAGGCCCTACACAGCCGAGGCTGGAGAAGTCACAGCTCTGTAACTGAGTTTATCCTCTTGGGCTTTTCCAGAAATCCCAGAACCAATTGGATTCTTTTCTTCCTCTTCTTATTTCTCTACTTATTTACCATCCTGGGCAATGGGCTCATTGTTACCCTGATCAGAGCAGATGCACGTCTCCATACACCCATGTACTTCTTTCTCAGTGTCCTCTCCCTGCTGGATCTCAGCTATGCTACCACGACAGTGCATCAGATGTTGGTCCATTTAGTAAGCAAGGATAAGACCATCTCTTATGTTGGGTGTGTGGTCCAGATGTACATTTTCCTAACACTAGGCATCACTGAGACGTGGATTTTTGCAGCTATGGCCTATGACAGATATGTTGCCATATGCTATCCACTCCACTATGGGGTCCAGATGAGCCAAACCCTGTGTATCATCCTGGTGGTCAGCTCTGCCCTTTGTGGTCTCATCTGTGCCCTCATCTACACAGTCTTTGCGATGACTCTTCCCTACTGTGGTCCCAATGAGATCAACCACTTCTTTTGTGAAATTCCTGCTGTCTTGAAGCTGGCCTGTGCAGATACATCCCTCAATGACCAAGTGGACTTCATCTTGGGTTTCATTTTGCTTCTGATCCCATTGTCCCTCATCTTGGCATCATATGTGCGTATCTTCATGGCAATTCTAAGGATTCGTTCCACCCAAGGTCGGATGAAGGCCTTCTCCACCTGTGCCTCACACATCACTGTGGTTACCATGTTCTGTATCCCGTGTATGGTCATGTACATGAGACCTGGCTCTGAGTCCTCCCCAGAGGATGACAAGAAGTTGGCCCTGTTCTATAATGTCATCTCTGCTTTTCTTAACCCCATTATCTACAGCCTCCGGAACAAGGATGTGAAGAGGGCGTTCCTGAAGTTAATTGGAATGGGTGAGGACACCCCATAGGCCATGGGTGACTGTCTGCAGTGCCTCTGGTCTCTTGTAATACCACCCACAACTTTGCTGAAGTTCTTGGAGTGACTAAATGGAGATTCTCAGGATAAGGAAGATAGCTAGGAAAAAAATCTTTCACAATAAGTTGCTAATGGAAACATTCATCAAGGACTCAGAAAACGGTGTTCAAGGCTTCATTACATCGCTGACCATCTATGGCTTTGAAAAAGTCATTGTGGCTCCGAAAAGTCACTTAGCTCCTCTAAAGTTTAATTTCCAATTGGTATACCTTATTTCATGACATCCATTGTAAATAATAATAGTTACTATTAAGTCTATGTCACGGTCTAACTGCTTTCTATGTCCTTTTCTTCTCTTCTGTTTTATGGTGGTGATGTTTTGTCCTTCCCCTCTCTTTCTTCTCTTTCCTTCCTTCCTTCCTCCCTCCTTCCCTCTCTCTCTTTTATTTTTTTATTTCTTTCTTTTCTTTTCTTTCTTTCTTTCTTTCTTTCTTTCTTTCTTCCTTCCTTCCTTCTTTCCTTCCTTCCTTTCTTTCTTTCTATAGAATCTCCCTGTGTTTCCCAAGCTGGTCTTAAATCCATGTGCTTAAAGCAATCCTACTGCCTCAGCCTCCTGGGTGGCTGGGAATAGAAATGTGTATCATGCTGCCTGGCTGATGTATAATTATTATTTTAATTCATACAGAAACTCTAGAGGTAGGTTTTCTCCTTTATCCAAATAAATAAAATGAAACACAAAATCACTAAATAAATTTCCAAATGTCACCTAACTAGAAAGTAACAGCTGAGAATTGAACCTGGATACTAGTTCCAATGCCCAGGCTCTTATCTAGCGTATGATACACAAGACTCTGGAGCAGACAATTGAGAATTCTGAGGCTTAGCTGAGATGACAAAGTGCTTCTGCTGAGGGGAGATGAAAAGGCTTAAATTGTTATCCTAAAGTCACACTAGAGGTTCAGACCCTCAAAGTCTAGCGCTCAGTTGGGAACTTGAGCGCTCCTTGACCAGCATGCTGTATAGCCCAAGCACATAGAATTGAACTTTGTAATACTCACATCTCAACAAAAATTGGTTGAGGGATTTTCACCTTCCATTTAGTTTGTCAACTCTTGCTTTCAGATCTTCCCATTTGTGAACCTCTCTCTGATTTCTCTATTTTGGTTCCAACTATAGTCAGTTCCAAACACCCTGAGTTTTATTTATAAGTGGAGTGTTATGGTTTCTATGACTGCCTTACCCTCCAATTTCCTCTGCCGCTGGAGGAGATCGTGAAACAGTGGTGAGAATCTTAAATCTGAGTCTAGGCAAATTTGTTGATATCCTAAGCTCTTCACAATTCAGTGCTGTCCTATATCACATGAAGATAATGACCATGTTTGATTGGCTGTGCCAATAAACCTCAAATGGAAACAGGGCTTAAGATTTAAATAATTGTATATTTTTGCAGTATAGAGTCATTGCCTTCCAAACTAAAGATCTTATTCCAAATGTGCATTGAATAGTTAACATTAGTCTAAGTTTCTCAACTTCAAGTGTGAAGGTCAGATTTATTGTGAGACCAGGAGATATGGGTGGGATTCTTGTGGTAACAATTGCCTGTATACACAGAGTCAAGTGTAACACACACATGCACATACCACTATTAGTAAGTAGACACAATAACATCAGCTGCCACATTAATAAAAATCAAATTTTTCTAGTGTTTTCAGAGTAATTAATTTTTTTCCATTCTAGTTTCAAACAAATATTAAATTACCAGCCAAAAGGGACATAAGAATCTTACTAATCTTTTCTTCACATGTGTGTCTTGTGGGAATCAATAAACAAAATATTCCAAGTTCTTCTAACTGCTTTGAAAGTTTTATCTATAAACTGAGAATCATCTAAATGTTTTCTAAAAAGATTAATAAATGCTAAAAGTTTACTTTGCTCATTAGTAATTTTCTCCAGAAGACAACTGGGGAGCTGTCAGCTTACAGTGTTCCCCAAGCATTAAAGGAATTCAAGTCCCAAGAGAGATGTGGAACCGTGAGAAAAGAAATCTCCAGGGTCAGGGTTTCCTGCCTGAAGGAGGGAAGCCCTGGGGAGAAAGAAGCTTTGGTTTTCTGGAGGCAGAAATAGAATTGTCAGCATTGTGTGCTGAGTTTCTTGGGGACTTGTTAAGAAAATTGTTCAGAAGTCATTAGAAGGGTGGTAAGGAGCATCTGCTGTGACTACAGGAGATTTCTGCTTAGAGTTCTGAGAGTCCTAAAATCCCAGTACAGGCTCGATAGGCTTCCCCACCTCCAGGCATGATCCCTTTACTTCAGCCACTGCAAACTTTGCAGGTGCTTGCCCTGGCTAGCTCATCTCTGCAGGTGCTTGCCCTGGCTAGCTCATCTCTGCAGGTGCTTGCCCTGGCTAGTCCATCTTGGTACCCTCTTCTCTCACTAGCCCAATGTCTCCTCATTTATGCCTAAGGGTGTCATACAGATATCTTCTTTAGGAAATTTCTTAATTACTTTCAGTCCAAAGTTTTAGCTTCTCCCAGAATTCTCAATACCACTTAAAGCTGACCTCAGAAACAAAATATAATATCAAGCTAGAAGGATCTTAAAGGGCACAACCTGTATGTTGGTCTTGAGTCCAACTGCTGAGTATTCAAATATATTTTCATAAAGTTATTTCAAATGCAAATGGTTGGGACTGTCTTTTCTCCCATTCCTAGTAATATGTGTGTATACACATACATGAAGTGTTTGCTGTATTATTGAACTTAATAAAATGTTTAGGAGTGTGGTAGGTATGACTTTGAGTAGTTCATTAAGTTCTTTTTTAAAAATAAAGTCACAAACACGAAAGCAAAAAGCCACTCATTCAAACTCGGAAAAAATTGGCAACACAAGGAAACTCCCTTACCCCAATCAAAGACATCCACTAAAGCCTCCAGTCATATACAGTTGTGATTTCTGAGCCATCTGTGCCTTGGAATTCTCCAGGTCCCATCAATGATTAAAAAAAAAACAAGTACTTTCCCACTTAGGTCAATTAGTACAAAAGCAAGGCAAAGATGTTTACTCTCATTACTTCTACCCAAAACAGTATGAGAAGGCCCAGCCAGTACAGTCAAAAGAAGATCAAAAAGAGAGAGCAAAACCACATATAGTTACTGATAACTTAATTGTCTATGTAAGACTAAAATAAAAATAAAGATTATGGGCTAAGGAGATAGCTCAGCAGTTAAAGGAACTTCCTTGCAAAGCCTGCTGGACCAGGTTCAATTCCCCAGTACCCATTTAAAGCCAGATGAACAAAGTGGCACATGTATCTGGAGTTGGTTTGCAGGTGCAGGAGGTCCTGGTGTGCTCTCTTCTCTCTCTCTCTCTCTCTCTCTCTTCTCTCTCTCTTCTCTCCTCTCTCTCACACATGCATAAAGAGAGTAAAAATAAATAAAAACATGATTCTACACTAAAACTCTTAAAACTAATTAACAAACTTAACAATGTTGTAGGTTACAAATAAAACTCAATGGGTTCAACAAAAGCAATGCTTACTTAGAAGGGAAATTTTAGCCATAAATGCCTATATTTTAAACAATAATTTTAAGAAAATAAATATAGAAAAGTGCCAGGTATGATGGCTTATACCTGTCATCCCAGCACTCCAGAGGCTGACACAGGAGGACCACTGATAGTGTGAGGTCATCCTGGACCACAGTGTGAGACCTTATCAAAAAGAAATGAAAACCCATTAAATTGAGAGAGAGAGAGAGAGAGAGAGAGAGAGAGAGAGAGAGAGAGAGAGAGAGAACACATGGGCACACCAGGGCCTCTTGCACTGCAACAAAACTCCAGATGCACGCATCACTTTGTCATCTGGCTTTATGTGGGAACTGGGGAATTGAACCTGAGCTGCAGGCTTTGCAACCAAGCACTGAGAAACACTTTAAACACTGAGAAAGAATGATAAAAATTTTATGGGGACTTTTCGAATATCATGCTACTGTCTACAGCAGGTCCCATGAGTCTCCCCTCCAGCGCTCATGAAAGATGTTGCCGATCATGACCGTCTTTTTCAGGGAACTTTGATGTGGCTCAGAATCTATCATAATCCAGGCTTCTGGAACTTTGGGCAAGCAGTTACTACCAAAGACTGAAGACAAGATGACACCATTTGTCTATTCAGTGGCACCAATATTTGGCTTTAGTGGTATTGATTTCAAATGGAAGAAAACTATTCAGACCTCATGCATGATTTCATTCAAAGGGCATCTCCTTCATCTCTGCTTTGAATGGACTCTGACCACAATCATGACATACTTTCTGCATGTCCTGTTTCATTTACATAGCTGTGTGTGTGTGTGTGTGTGTGTGTGTGTGTGTGTGTGTGTGTATTTTGGGGGTGATCAGTGAGATCAGGAGATGTTGTGGTCCCTGATCAGTAATTTTAAAAATAGACATCTTCATGTTTTATGAGCCTTCTGTGCCTTGGGATTCTCCAGGTCCCATCACAGCCTTCCCAAACCATGAGCACATATTTTACCACCTTACCCTGGTACCCAAGGTCTCTGCACTCAGGAACCCTAGCTCTCCAAATACAGGTTTCTCTGCTCTCCAGGGCCTCTCCCTATTCTGTCTTGAAGTCAAATAGAGACAGATAGATGGGCATCAGTTGAAGTAAATCAAATAAATAATAAGGTCAAGCCTAAATTATATGCATATTTTGCAACATCTGTTTCACACGATCAGATTTAATCACACATCTACCCTACATTGTTGTTGCCTCATGTTGCTGATGAGAAAACGGAGGTACTGGAAGGTTGATTGGTTTCTTGTTCACTCTTGAACTAAGTATAAGCCAGGATTCAATCTCAGGTCTTCCACCTGCCCCTGTGGGAGTTTCCAGTCACCTCATCTTGGTCAAAGTTCCATGACGGAGTCCGCTGTTGCTTGGGACATAATGCTTTCCCTGTAGAAACTCAAAGTATTTTGGGACCACAAGTTGTCAGGAGGACACAATGAAGGCCAGTACTCAGCAGATCATGGTGGAGAGGGTGGAGTGAGGCATTCTGGGCACTGAGAGCAGAGAGGAAGCCTTACCTCGACTCCCATTCCTGGAAATCCTTTCTGAGCTCCAGGGAAAGCTTCCCTGACATGCCTGTCCAACCATCACACTTGTATTTCTTTTGTAGTTGTTTTGTTTTCTTTTGTTTTTCCAGGTTGGGTCTTACTTCAGCCCAGGCTGACTTGGAATTCATTATGTAGTCTCAGGCTGGCCTCGAACTCACAGTGATCCTCCTACCTCTGCCTTAGAGTGCTGTGATTAAAGGTGAGCGCCACCACCCCCAGCAACCTTGAACTTCTTAACCCATGCATGTAGTCCAACTGCTGTTCACACATCTGTCACCACTGGATTTAAAGGCAGAATAGAATGGGGAAACAGAGAACCATGGGAGAATTTAGGTTCCTGAGTATGCAGGGCTTGGGTCCCAGGGTAAGGGGATGAAAGTGGGCTCAGGGTTTGGGAGGACCTGGAGAATCCCAAGGCACCAAAAGCTCCCCAAGGATCAGCAGCACCATCATAAGGAAGGACTCACAAGGATGCTAGCTCATCCTTCCCACAGATCCCAGCACCAGGTAAGGAGGTAGGGAGAGGCAGAGGTAGGGTCCTGAGACACAGAGTCCCACCTGGTACACCCCACCCATCCATGACTCTCTCTCTCTCTGCCTGGGAAACTACCTGCCTCCACCTCCTTTTCACTCGCATTTAGCCTTCCAAGCTCTTCTCCCTGGCCTTTATCCTGCTCCATCTTTAATGTTTCTCTGTATGACTATCTATCCATTTGTTGTTCTTTTTCTCTCTTTATTTGCTTTCGTGTTTCTTAGTTGCAGAGGAGAATAGTGGAAGAAGCTATGGAGCTGAAGCAGTTGCATCCAAGATCCTCCTCTGCATCCAAGGAATCGGGTTCTGGATGCTTGGGTTGGGCATACAGAGCAAGCAAATGGTAGGAAAGGTAATGACAGGGATGAGAAGTTATAGGGTTGCATAAAATGATATTTGAGGCTTTGGAAGAGTCAGGAAGCTGGAGGGAGACATTGGAACTGGAAAGAATTTTGTGCTCTCACTGGGACAGGAGACAGAAATAACACTGACCACTGACATCCCTCTCTGTCATTCCTCTCTGGAATAGCCCTAGGCTAGGAAAGGAGATCATAGCGTGGTTGGAGTTCTTCATGACACATTCCTGGTCCTGCATCGAGCTCTCTTCTATACTCTCCTCATTTTCTCTATTCTCACTATGTTCTGGTCACTTATGATAGGGACTTCTGGTGAGGTGACTACTGATATACTAGCTCAGTGGTCCAGGCATCAGGTCCGGGGGAAGCTAGGAGACTAGAGGAAAGTGAAATGGCAAGATTTCTATTCTTCCAGCTGTTGTGTTCCAAAGACCCTCTTGCTTCACCATGAGCAGGACTGGTCACAAAGAATCCTTGACATGTTGTGAGCTGGTTGATCCTTTCATAGAGTCCAGAAGCTTACTACCTTCCTGGACAGTTGTCTCTGTCTCTAACCTGAATCCTAATGTAGATTGGTTTATTAAACTGAAATCTGGCTTTTTTAATTATTTATTTATTTATTCATTTATTTATTTATTTATTTATTTATTTATTTATTTATTTATTTATGAGAGGGAATAGAGGGAATGGAAAAGCCATAGCCTCCTGCCACTGCAAATGAACTCCATCCAGATGCATACATCACTTGGTGCATCTGGCTTTACTTGGGTACTGGGAAATCGTACCTGGACCATTGGGCTTTGCAAGCAAGTACCTTTGACAGCTGAACCATCTCTACAGCCTGAAATCTGCCTTCTTAATAAAACTCCCAACTTCATCTCTTAAGACCTCCAAGAATAAGTCTCACCTGTGCCCTCATAAAGGACTCCTCTGTGTCTACATGCTTTACAGTGAGTTGGCCTTCAGGTTTCATAATGTTCCTCACCTTTAGTTCTGTAAGAGAAATGTCCTTTTTTACTTCAACTCTTTCTCACACAATGTTATTTCTGTACCTTTCTCCATAGCTTATTTCAACTGGATGTTAAAGTACACTTCGGGAGTGAGAACACTGCTCCATATGTGGTCTGGCTCCCGCAGATGCAGTCTGTGTCGCTTCCCCTGATCTGCAACGATCAATGGTGTAGACTAATGTTGACTTTTTTGTCATAAAATAATTCATATTTATCTTCAAGAACTGTTACAAGGTTGCAAGTGTAGTGTGTGTGGTATGTGTGTGGGGGTGTGCTGTGCTGTGGTGTGTATGGCTTATATATATACATGTGTATGTGCAGATGTGTTCACAAGCATCTGGAGGCCCAGAGGAGAACATCGGGTGTACTCCTTTATCACCTATTTCTTTGAAATGGTCTCTTTCTGAATGTGGAGCTGCAGTGTTTGCCAGCACCACCGATTCTCTGGTCTCAGTTCTGCAGGATTGGGGTTACAGACATATGTGGCCACACCCAGCTTCATATTGATTTTTAGAAGTTTTTCTTTACACTGATCCTGTTTAAGTCCTAAGTTTATTTCTCAACAAACTGCTGTCTGATCTGAGCTTGGTATAACTGTAGTTTCTTTTTTTTATTGTTCATAATGAGTTACATTGTTTAGTGGGCGAACCATGAGTTGTTATCCCCAATACCCCGTTGCCCCCCTTCCTCATCTCCAGTCAGCTGGATATCCTCCTCCGTGGGCCGTCTGTATCAGTCTTTGTAGTAGGGGACCATGCATAGCTCATTCTTCGGCCGGGCTCTCATGTCTCAAGTGTGTAGTTACTGAGGGTTGCCAAGTCTCTGCTATTCTCCCCCACCACGGCTCTCACAATATTTCTGCCCCCTCTTCCGCTCAGTTCCCTGAGTCGTGGTGGGCAAGTATTGAGGCTGCTATGGTGTTGTGAGCTTAGGGGTTTTTGTGTCGAGATTCGTTGGTTTCTGTCACACTGGCTTATCTTTTGTTGATTGGATGGCTATGGCTGTGGGTGTCTTGTACATCCAATCATTCTCTGTGGGGTTCCATATGAATCCACCCCCGTATGACTGTGGTGGCTCATCTCATGCCAGGATCTCATCTTTCTGCCTGCAGTCGGTTGGTAGGATTATATGGTCCACAGCTCCCTCACTGTATCCTGAAAAATACAAACACAATCTCCATCGGAGAATGAGGTCAGTATCCATTAACAACTATACAACTCTCTGGATTACTTAGCTTCTAGCCAAGAATTGGAATCAACCCAAATGCCCATCCATGGAGGAATGGACAAGGAAACTGTGGTATATTTACATGATGGAATTATACTCAGCTGAAAGGAAAAATGACACATCAAAATTTAGGGAAAAATGGTCTGACTTCGAGCAGATCTTACTAAGCGAACACTCAAAAGAACAGAGAATGGAACGCCGCATACTCTC
>PVHP010020741.1:0-30238 GCA_004024765.1 Zapus hudsonius | reverse complement strand
TTGTTTATTTCTGAGTGTCTGTGACCTTTCTATCTCTGAATCTCTGTGACTATCTCTGGATTCTAGGCACATGAGGCCCAACTCCTTCCTCTCTGCTGGCAATGGCTCTTCTTCCCCTATTGTCACCTGGTCTCACCATCTCTCAGGCCAAACGTTTCCTTGAGATCTCCAGTCACTAGGACATGGATTTGAATCCCAATACCTACTTATCCACTGGGTGACCTTGATCAAACACTTACATTCTAAGCCATTTCCGCACTCTGTGTGTGTGTTATGCCTGCATTGAATGTGTTGAGATCATGTGTTCATTAGTCCATCTGGTGTCATGCCATGGATGGCTCCAGCCCCACCAACAAATGTGCACATGGGGCTTGGAACAAGGATGGAACTCAAGGCAGGTGGGCTTAGGCTTTCTGGCGGCCACCCCAGCAAGGATCACCATGTCTGGGTACTTACCTGGTGAGGAAATCAGAGCCATCCCTGGACCACAGTTCAGGAGCATTGAAGTCCTTTGAGAGGACCAGGCCTTTGTGTCATGGCCTAGAGCAGCAGCCTCTATGCTCCTCCAGCCACACGCCATCTCCCCACTGAGACCCACATAGCTTCTGCAGGCCTCCAGGGTCCAACCTCACAGGTCTCATTGCATCTTGGGAGCACATCGGGGTGACATTGCATGTGAGAAGAGCTGCAAGAGAAGAGCAGCAGCCACTCTATACAAACCCACCCAGGGGCTCCACTGAAAAGGCACCACGGGGATCTGGGCTGGTTCATACAGGGAGCAAGCCTGTGTGCATGTGCTGCCTCACCTGTCTAGTGTTCACACTCCCAGCCACCTCCTTTTAGACACAGGCTTTTCAGCCAATCTCCTTGTTGACATGCCTCTCCAGCCAATCTACTTTTAGGCTGGACAGCTCCTCCCCGCCCCACCAGAATCTCCTTGCATTCATACTCTTTTAGAATCTCAGCCCCTGATGACTTCAGCTCAGAGCTGCTGGCCAGGCTGGTCCAGGAGGGTGTGTACAGACTCCAAGGGACTGGCTGCAGGGAGCCTTCGGAGCAGATCAGGGCCTCAGGCTTCACACAGGAAACCAGGGCACTCTCCAGCTTGGTAGATCCTCTCCCTGACAGTCTCCTTCCTGTCTAGAAGACCAACCCTGCTATCCCAGAGGATACCAACTCTAGGAGGAAACTCAGCCAGTTAGTCCTGCAGGCCCATTGACAACTGACTGACAATGACTTTCGGACCATTTCTAAGTCTTCTGATTCCTCCCTGAGTATTCTTTAGCTACTGAGAGGGATGTAGATGTCCCCAATGTTAATGGTGGGTTTGCCCATTTCTCTCAAAAGGTCTGCAGGGTTTTATTTAAATATTCAGTGGTTCACATTTTGAACTTTTATATAAAGAGGAAAACCTGGGTGAGTGTGCCATCTTCAGATGAGGCTGAGAGCTGAATAATGATGGCCCTGTGAGACATAACAACACCTTTTTTTTTTTTTCTGCTACTGGGGACTGAACACAGGGCCCTGCACATGGCGGGCAAGTGCCCTACCACTGAGCTACAATTCCAGTCACATTTTTTTTTTTTTTGGTTTTTCAAGGTAGGGTCTCGCTCTAGTCCAGGCTGACCTGGAATTCACTCTGTAGTCTCAGGGTGGCCTTGAACTCATGGCGATCCTCCTACATCTGCCTCCCGAGTGCTGGGATTAAAGGCGTGCGCCACCACGCCCGGCTCCAGTCACATTTTTCTGTTTGTTTTTTTTTTAAACATGGTTTCACTAACTTGTCCAGGCAGGGTTTGAACTCGAGATCCTCTGCCTAAGCCTTTGAGAAGCTGACATTACAGGACTGCCCACAGGGACCAGCTCACGTCCATTATTTTGATAGAAGGTCTGGGCACCATAATCACAATGTCCAATAGAAGGAATATTCTGGATTTGTGTTTATTTTTGAGTTTGTGATTATTTTCTTGGAGATTACTAAATTTGGTATAAACTGACAAATTCATTGATATAACTTTTTAAACTTTTTATTAACAACTTCCATAAATATAGACAATAAACCATGATAATTCCCTCCCCACCCCCATTCTCCCCTCTCAAGTCCCCCCTCCATTGAATCCCTTCTTTTTTCTAATTTATCTGTCCTTTACATTGGTGTCAACATCTTTTCCTCTTATTATGAAGGCCTGTGTAGGTAGTGTCAGGCACTGTGAGGTCAGATATAAAATTATTCTTACAGGCTTCCTGTTTGTAACATATACATCATTTTATGTTACATCTTGCTCACTTCACAATAATTACATATTTGTCCCTACTTTCTTCTTTTTCTTTACAGAGGCTCTTGGCATCATTGAACATAGCTGGAGTATAAATCCCCAGCCTTACCTTGTCTTGTCACAATTTAGGGAACAGAAGTAATCTTGTCTCAGAAGTCAGTGTAGAATTATGACACATAGATTGAGACTATGTCATGACTCAGTTTCCCCCTTTACCTTGCTTGCTTCTTTCCTTTTGTACAGCTGCTGATGAGAAGCAATCCTTAACCTGTTATGAGCCCTGTTGGAGAATCCTATCGTGCCCTGACTCACAGAGTTGGCAGACAAGCCACCTCACTTTGGTCTCAGAGCTGTGATCAGGGTGATTTACACTCATAACCTCAGAGGACACTTCATGGTAAGGAGGAAATGTGAAGGACTGACCAAATCCAAAATGTAGGAAAGCTCACCACAATGCTTTCTTCCAGTAAAGCCACTGAAGCCAATTTTGAAAATCGTGTTTTTGATGCCCTAAGAGCTGTTCAACTAACCCTTGTCTCACAAAGACAAAGGTGTGCTTTCTTATGCATGTTTTATGAGATACTTTTTGTTCTTTGACTTTTTCATACATACATATTGTGTTTTGATCATATGTACCCCACATTACCCTCCCTTAACCTCCTCAATCCCACGAGACTCCTTCTCATCGCTTACCAGTGGTTATATCACTTGGTGTTTTCAATGACATTTTAAATTGCATTATTTTAATCTTCATTTGTTTGCATGGTAGAAATAGGATTTTTGCGTGTGAACTCCAACTCTCTTAAGTTCACTCACTACTGTTATGAGGAGGTTCCCATAACAGTAGTATCATTTTCTAGGTTCTTAGATATTTTCTACATAGATAAGGATGTTACCTGCAGTTGGGGTGATTTGACTTTTCGACTCATGTTTATTTCCTCTCCTTGCAGTGGGCAAGGTTTCCGGTATACTGTTTATTAGAAGTAGTGAGAGCATATTCCTGATTCCAAATCTTTATGGGGGAAACCTTAAGCTTTTCTTTCACCATAAATATTCACCTACTGATCTTTTACAGTTCTTTATCAAGTTGATGAACTCCCCCCTTTTCCTTTATTTTTGAGTTTTTATCAAGAGTAGGTTTTCTGAACTGTTTTTCAGTGTTGACACAAATGGTATTTTTAGTAGTAAATAACTTTATACACCTGTAATAAGTTCTGTAATATACACTGTAGTATATTAGTGTAGTGTATTAGTGTAATATACCTGTAATATACACTTGCAGTATATTAATTTTTGATACTTTAAGGGATTCTATAGGGTAATATGATATAAAACCTATATTTACATATTTACCTAATATATACATGAAATATAGGATGGGAAATGGATGCAAGAAAGACCAAGCTGGGGTTGAGGGTTGGACTTTCAGCTCCAATTGAAATGTCCAGGGAGAGACGGTCAGGAGTTAGAGTTCAGTTCCCAATAGTCACCATTTAATCAACCATGATTGTTGTAATGAAGCCTCCATAGAAACCTCCTCATGGCAAGGGTTATGGAACTTCTGAATTGGTAAGCATATCCACCTGTGAGGGTGGAACACTCCAAATCCAATCCATAGGTACAAAGTCTGCCCATGGGACCCTTTCTGACCTGCCCTTGTCACTTAATTGCTCATTCATACTTGGCAACAGGAATGGGGGTGGTCTGGGGATTTTTGACTGGTATCTGTATTGAAGGCAATCTTGTGGAACTGAATCCTGATCCCATGAGTCAGGCATTCCCTCTGTGTAGTCTGAGAGAAGGCCTGTGTTGTTGGACACAAAATGAATCAGACACTTGTTCGCTAATACATTTGCTGGGCAGTGTTGCTTCTCTAGTCATGAAAAATACAGTCCTATGTCTTTCTCCCCCTCTCTGTATTAAACTGAGTTGAATTGCTTCTTTTTTTTTCTGGAGGAGATTGTGTAGAATTGCAGTCATCTGCTTGGATGGGCCTTGTCAGAGAAACATATGTGCTTAGAGTTTTTCACTTTAGAAATTTTAAATAAAAATTTGATTTCGTGGTAGCTCATGCCTTTAATCCCAGCATTTGGGAGGATGAGGTAGGAGGGTCACTGAGTTAAAGGCCAGTCTGGAGCGAGAGTGAGTTCCTGGTCAGCCTGAGCCAGAGTGAGATTGGAGCCCCCTCTCTCATGCACACTTGCTTATAAATGAAAACATTTTAAACAAAAAAATTGATTTCATTAGTTGGTTCAGTTTGTATTATCTATTTCACATTGAATAGATTTTGATAGTTTATGGTTTCCAGGGAGTTGGTAAATTATTACTCATTTGTCAATTTATAGAGTATTTCATAGAAGTTCCATGTTTTCCTATAAAAATCTGAGGTCTGTAGTATTAAAAAATCTTTGTTGTTAGTAATTTTATTTTTCTTTTTTGAAACTGCTAGAGTTTTATTAATTTTCTTGATATCTTGACAGAGCAATCTTTTGAATATCCTAGAAAATGAAGAATAACCTTCACTCAATTAGCAGTTTATAGTCATTTCCCTGTTTGAAACCTCATCTCTTTTCCCTCCTCAGTCTCAAAATAAGTCTGCCTCATCTTATGGCTTCTGCACAATGCATTGTGGTACTGGGGTTTGGACAGCTATCAATGCCCAGGGCTCATTAAGAGTCTGGGCAGGGGTGAGACAGGGTCAGAGCTGTCAGGGAAATGGCAGCAAACTGCATCCTGACTCCATTCTATATGGAGAAAACCACACAGAAAGTTACAACTCAGCTTCCCATTCTCTAACTCATGGGGACATGGCTGGAATGGTCTCCTCAAGAGTTTTGTAAGTCTGCAGACCTGTCAGTATCAAGCCAGCTATGGCTTACACATATACACCTATCATGCCCTGCTCATGATAGATCTGGCAGCCTGTGTCCATCTCATGACCCACATGGAGGACCAAGGTTTCAATGAGGGAGTGTCCATGGGTGAGGAGGCATAGGATCCTGCAAGTAATGCTCAGTATTGGGGAAGGCTCCATATCTGGGTGACTGTAGGAACTATTGTGTCTCTAATCACATCAGTGGAGACATTCCATCTTGCACACTTCCTTAGCTGCAGTGGGTCATCCTTCTGCATGAGGGAACGTGACAGCCACATTCATCTCTGGCAGCCCTTCTTCTAGCCACTGTGCAGAAGGGTCAGTTCTGTCCCCTCACAGAGCAGCCAGTGTTCTCCCCAGCTGTAATCTTAAAAGCACAGTACATCTTCCTTCCCCTGCCCTGAAAAATATGCTCTTTATTTTCTGGTTCTTTCTAATGTTTGTCACTTTCCTTCAAGTATTGCTATAAATAAAGCCTCATTGTCCAATATTGCTTGATTCAAGGTCACAATGTTTACCTGCCATGCTGAGCACTGTCCTGCAGATTGAAGCCCCAAGTGGAACACCTGGGTAATATTGGGGGCCTATACAGAGACCAAGCCAGAGGAAGGGGGAAGAAAGTCTGTTTTGACAGAGAACAGGTGGTTACAGGAGTTTGAGGAGACATGCTGCCATGTGCTGGGGTAGTGGCTCTGATGGCTGGGGAAATGGGTCTTTTTCAGGCAGATTCTATGTCCTGAGAAGGGACTTCTGCTTTAGCCTCAGGCTCTTTGTCCACAGTGGGATGAAGAATGATGTGGTGGCACATGCATTTAGTCCCAGTACTCTAGAAGCTGAGGTATGTGTGTTGCCATGGCCAGCTGTTTTATGTGGATTTTGGACTAATTTGAGGGGTCTCTCAGGCTTCCTCTGAAATGATCATCACCCCTTGGCTATATCTCTCCAGGCCAAGAGCATTATTCTTTTTTTAAAAAATATCTTATTTATTCATTTTCAAGCAGAGAGATACAGAGAGAGAGAGAGAGAGAGAGAGAGAGAGAGAGAGAGAGAGAGAGAGAGAGAGAGAGAGCACACCAGGGCCACCACCCCGTGGGTCTGGCCCACGTGGGCCCTGGGGACCTGAACCAGGGGCCCTGGGCACTGGAGGCAAGTGCCCCAACCCCTGAGCCATCTCTCCAGCCCCAAGAGCATTATTCTTTTTTTTTTTGGTTTTTCGAGGCAGGGTCTCGCTCTAGCCCAGGCTAACCTGGAATTCACTACGGCAATCCTCCTACCTCTGCCTCCCGAGTGCTGGGATTAAAGGCGTGCACCACCACACCTGGCCCAAGAGCATTATTCTTGATATGGGGAATTTCCTGAGTTATAACCCCTGGTACTAAGGAGTGACAAGCAGTTAGGCCTACTTTTATTAATAATGCATAATATGATTATAATCACTAACTCATAAGTACTATTTGGAATACATTACTGTCCAGTATTTGGGAAATTAATTATATTGGCTATTCCGAGAGCCTCAGAGTCTGTCATTTGTGTTAAGTACAGAATAGACCCATAGATCATGGTTTTGATTTGTCAATGAGAAAGGTTCTTATTGCTAGTATATGTATTTTAGGTTAATTTATGTAAGTATGATGTGTGAACTGAATACAGTAGCCCGAGATAATGGTAGCTTAATAGTACAGGTTGGGGAATATATTGGTATGGTAAACGTATATGACAGTTTTGGGGTATGGACCAGTAGCTTATTCAGCTGACTTTAATACAGACTATGATGCAATAGGTAACACAAAGGTTTGTGCATTTGTAAGAGTATTGTGAATTTCTATAATTCTAGAAATTAGGATGTCAACTTTTATTATTTACTGTACCCAAGTAATACTTACCAGATATTTTTATATGCTAGGAGGACTTATAAATGGTAAATATGTCACACATGAAGCTAAATTTAAAAGTAGGAACTTGGCATGTATGTGTGGCTGGTTGAGCGTAAGGTGCACGCTCATGTGTGTGAAGATATGCATGCTCTGTGTGCCTGTGCTGAAGGCCAGGAGAGGACACAATCCTCTTCTATAATTCTTCTGTCTTCTTTCTTTAGGATGTCTCTCTGAACCGGGAGCTCAGAGGTTTTTGCTTTTTCCAGCTAGACTAATTGACTAGTAAGGCCCAGCAATCCACCCGCCTCCACTCAGCACTGTGGTTACAGGGATACAGGACCATGCTCTATGATTAATGTGGGTGCAGTGGATCAAATTCAGGTCCATATGCTTATACAAGTGGTGCTCTTACCTATGGACACCTCTGCCTAACCTCAGGAAACATTCAAAATGTATTAGTTGATCATACTGGAATTGAGAGTGAGATGCTCGAATCTACAAAAATGTAACAGCGAGGCATAGAGTTTTAGGCATAAAAACTGAAAAAGCTTCCATTGAGTGAAGACTATGAAATACTCCTAGAAAAAGTGTAGTTTAAAAAAACAGAGCAAATTTTGGGACTGGTGAGATGGCTCAACAGTTAAAGGCACTTGTTTACAAGCTCTCTGTCTCAAGTTCAATTCCCCAGCACTCAGGTAAATCTGGGTATGTGGTGGTACATAGATTTGTAATCCCAATTTGCCTAAATCAGTGGGGGTAAAGACCAAGAGAATCCAGATGCCCACAGCCAGCTAGACTGATGGGAGTCACAGAGAAGGGGACACAACAAAGGAGGCATTGTCTCAAGCAGGATGTAAGTGTAAGGAGAGGACCAACCTCTCAAGATTGT
Organism: Zapus hudsonius; assembly: GCA_004024765.1. Taxonomy (NCBI): domain Eukaryota; kingdom Metazoa; phylum Chordata; class Mammalia; order Rodentia; family Dipodidae; genus Zapus; species Zapus hudsonius. Next base: position 22,324 of record PVHP010020741.1, on the reverse strand, counting down.
CCTCAAACCTTGACATGGGAACATTAGATGGATAAGCACACACATGCCCCCTATACAGCCACACATATGTACATACTCACTAGCACACATAAAAATAGAGCAAATGAGACTATAGCATGTTTAATGTTAAACGCAAAAAAAAAAAAAAAAGGCAGTTGAAGCCAGGCGTGGTGGCGCATACCTTTAATCCCAGCACTCTGGAGGCAGAGGTAGGAGGATCACCATGAGTTTGAGGCCACCCTGAGACTACAGAGTGAATTCCAGGTCAGTCTGGGCTAGAATAAGACCCTACCTCGAAAAACCAAACCAAACCAACCAAACAAACAAAAAACACCAAGTAAAAAAAGCAGTTGAAGCCCTGCCAATAAAATTTTAAGTCTTAGGCATTTACTGGTTCCTAACACCTTAACATATCCTGACCTGGAGAGGTCTTGCAGTAAGTTTATTAGATTGAAATTATATCTATTAGAATGAGGGCCCTGAGAGGAAATTAATCAAGTAGCTTTATTTTCAGGTAGCCAGTTAGGAGAGGACTCAAAGAGGGAACCAACCAAGCATGGTAGCTCATGCCGTTAGTCCCAGCACTTGGGAGGCAGAAGTAGGAGGATCACCATGACTTAGAGGCCACCCTGAGACTGAACCACCCCCCCCCCCAAAAAAAAATAAGAGGGACCCAAAAGAAATGTCACACTGCTTTAGCAGAACTGGAATTCAGCATCTGATCCAATCTCATCCAATCAGCAATCTTCTCCTACTCTGGTATGTTGGGGTTATTGGGCTACGGTTAGAATCTAATATACTTCCTCTGTTCTTACTTTATCAGCTGGTGCTAGATGCTTGCTGAGGTTATATTGTGACCAACAGGGTGGCATTCAATTAATAAACTCTTGTGTGCATACTTGGAGTTCCTGATGACTTCAGACGAGAGAAAAACAGGACTCTGCTTATGGATCTCAGTCCCTTCAGAAATCAACAGTAAATCTCACTGCGACAATCCTATGAAAATCCAGGCATCTGTTTCACCTGAACTAAGAGTTTTCAATTCCAATGTGCATTATATGGAGGACAGGCAATCTGCTCACTCTGGGTTTATCATTCCCATCATCCCTAGCAACCTACAAGCATCATGGCTCCCTTTTCACCATACAGGTTGTGAACACTAAACTCTCCACAGCTCAAGACCCTGCTGCTTAACTTTCCCAGTCTTCTACATCTGATCCTATTCATTTCCATGGCTTCCTCTTGCAACCATTTCCCACACAGAAACTCCGTCTGTGTGTCAACAGACTCCTTGGTTTTTAACCGGTCCTTGTTTTTCTGGTCCAAAGAGTAGATGGCATTTGCTGCCAGCACTCTATGGTGTATGGATTAATGCCATATATTTGTTCTCCAATGACAGTGCACTTTGCAGAATAAGACATTGTAAAAAAATCACTGATTTTCGCTTAACACTGCAAGAACCATAGGTTGAGCTGGTGATGTAGCCCAGTTGGTAGACTGCCTGGCTAGCATGCACAAAGCCCTAGGTTTGACCCACTGCATTTCATAAAACAAAGTGTGCTGATGCACACTTGTAATCCCAGCACTCTGTAGGTAGAGACAGGAGGATAATAAATCCAAAGTTATCCTCTACTATATAGCAACAATGATGGAGTCTGCAGTACATGGGGCTGGAGAGATGGCATAGTAGTTAAGGTGTTTGTTTGCAAAGCAGAAGGACCCAAGTTCAATTCCAAAGTACCCACATAAAGCCAGATGCACAAGGTGGTATATGTGCCTGGAGTTTGCAGTGGCTGGAGGCTCTGGTATGCCCATTCTCTCTCTATCTGCCTCTTTTTCTCTCTCAAATAAATAAATATTTTTTAAAAGGAAATGGAAGGACCATAGGTTTTTCCTGTGGCCATGAGTATGGGCATGTTCTGAGCAGGGTTATTTGGATGTTTTTGTGTTTCTATTGTACTTGGAGCTTTGGGTTCTGCTTCTACATCAAATATTAATTTCAAGGTGTGTAGTAGTGTTTCTTGGCTTTGCTTTTGTGTCTTTTGGCTGTTTAGTTGGCCTTAGCTGGAAAACAGACATCACAAAGCTAAACAAATATAATTCCCTAACAGTGAGCTCACTTTATACCTTTCCTAAAATAAAACCAGATACATTTTTGATCTCTTTAAACATTTTCTATTTTATTTATTGTCCATAATGAGTAACATTATTTAGTGGGCAAACGATGAGTTATTATCCCCAGTTCCCTAATGCCCCTCTTCCCCATCCCCAATCAGCTGGATATCCTCCTCCGTGGGCTGTCTGGATCAGTCCTTGGGGCAGGGAATCATGGATAGCCTAGTATTCACCCTGGTTCTCCTGGCCTTAGTATGTTGTTACTCAGGGGCATCATGCCTCTGGATATTCTCCCCCACCATGGCTCTTAAAATCTTTCTGCCCCCTCTTCCGCTCAGTTCCCTGAGTCCCGGTGTCTCTTTAAACATTCTTGTTGCTCTAATTTGACTATGATACATTTCATCTCTTTCACTTTGCTCTCACAAAATGCAAGTCCCTTAAAAAGACATGTACGTGTATGATTGCTATTGGTATGACCACAAAACAAAAAGACAATAGTCAAGAAAGAGCAAATGTTGAAAAAATAAGACAAGAAAGGATGAATAAGGGCTGGGAGATGGCTCATAGCAAAGGCAGTTGGTTGTAAAGCCTGGTGGCCCAGATTCAAATCCCCAGTACCCACCTAAAGCCAGATGCACAATGTGGTATAAGTGTCTAAAGTTTGTTTGTAGTGCCAGGAGACCCTGGTGCACCTATACTCTCTCCTCCCTAATTCTCTTTTGTAAAATAAATAAAAAAATTTAAAAACATTAAGAAAGGATGAACAAAAAAACTATGATAAATAACTAAGAGGAAAGAAGTACAAATGAGCATTTAGGAATCACGATGGTTAGGTTTTGCTGTCAACTTGACCTTTTTAGAAATCTTGGGTGGGTCTCTGAGGATGTTTACAGGAAGGCAGCTTCTCAGTAGGGAGCAAGATGTAAAGAAGCTCAAGGGAGCTAGAAATGAACATCCCTTCCTGTGTGGGCAGTGCAGGAAGGAAATTCCAGAGACTCAGGAAGCCATTAAGTCTGGGATAGGGTTGCAAGGCTAAGGCTATATAAAGGGGAAGGATATTTGTCTCCCTTAGCCCTGCCTGTTTGCTGTTCTTTGTGTGGTGTTGGTGATGAGTTTCTCTCTCTGCGTGGACCTGTGAAACGGGGCCAGCCTCTTTAACCATTATGGAACGTCCCCTGGATCTGTAGCTTCAATAAATCCTTTCCTCCCATAAACTGTGCTTGGTTTGGAGACTCATCCCAGCGTCATGTGGCTGACTACGACAGGAAGACAACCAATATAAATCTCTTACCAGCTGGGTGTGGTGATACATAAATATAGGCCCAGGATGTAGTTACCATAAGAGGATCATGAGTTCAGATCAGCCTCAGCTACAAAGCACTTTTGAGGCAAGTGCAAACTACATCACAACCTGTCTCAAAAGCCAGAAGGAAATTTTCTATGAAGTTTTACATGTGGACTGAATCAAATCTAACAAACTTTACTATTTTATTTAGAAAGCAAGGAGGAGGGTTGGTATGGGAATCCTCTCCTGGAACTGTAATAGTGGCTGAAATAAGTGCATTTATGTTCATGACTGAGTTTGGATAAAAGTTGCTAAAAACAGTTCAATATGACCAATATCTGATATGAAAGACATGAAAACATAGACTCAAGAAACCCAGTGAATCTCAAGCAGGATGACAGGATATTAGTAGGTAAGTCTATGGGGAGAACCACTTTTGCAACTGCTCTGTAAGCTAAAACTACTAGAACGATAAAAATTCTGGCTGGGCATGGTGACGCACACCTTTAATCCCAACACTCAGGAGGTAGAGATAGAAGGATCACTGAGTTACAAACCAGCCTAGGACTACAGAGTAACTGCCAGGTCAGCCTGGACTAGAATGAGACCCTACCTCATCCCTCCCCTCCCCTCCCCAATAAAAAGAACATGTCTCAAAAGCACAACAAAAATGCTAGGTTTTGCTCTTTCTTAAAACTATCATTTTAAGTCTTGGAATTCCCATAAAAAGAGTATAATAATTTTAATGTATTTGTCAATAGATTTTTAGTGATATATAATATGAAAGCTACTCTGTATGTCCTAAAATTCAGTATATTAACTTGAAAGCCAAATATTATTTAACAAACTTCAATGTGCTGTCAACATAGATGACTAGATGCCATCAAGACAACAAAGTGACAGTTTAGACAACTGGGAAGCTTCCTTATGCCCAATGGCCAATTGCAACTCCCCCCCCCCGCCTTTCTTTCTTTCTTTTTTTAATTCATTTTCAGGCAGAGAGATGAGAGATGAGAGAGAGAATGCACCAGGGCCACCACCTTGTGGGTCTGCTTATGTGGGTACTGGGGAATTGGACCCAGGGCCTTAGGCACTGGAGGCAAGTGCCTTAACCGCAGAGCCATCTCTCCAGCCCCCCCCTTCCTACTGCTAGGAACTATACTCATGGCCTTGGATTTGTTATGGAAGCACTTACCATTGGGCTAAATCTCCAACTCTCATGTCTTCTTTTTGAAAATCACTGCTGAAATGAGGAAAAGGGGAGGGCATCTGGAACTCAATAACTGCCTTCAAGTAGGACTAGAGAAAATAGTACTGTTGGTCTGCTCCAAAATTCCAAGTACTTGCCAACCAGCTTGACACCCAATGAGCAAGGAACGGGATGATCTTGTCTTCAAGACCAGATCACTAATAAAGTGAGTTTAAAGCTAGCCTGGGCTACATGAGAACCTGTGTCAAAAGCAAATATTTGAGGCTGGCAAGATGGCTCAACAAAGATGCTTTCCTGCAAAGACTAAAGATCTGGGTTCACCTCCCCAGACCCATGTGAAGCCAGATGCAGAGTGGCATATGTATCTGAAGTTTGTTTTCAGTGGCTCGGAGTCTTAACATGCCCATTCTCTCTGTCTTTTCTTTACCTCTCTCTGCTGGCAAACAAATATTTAAAAAAGAACTTGGGCTGGAGAGATGGCTCAGCGGTTCAGGCACTTGCCTCCAGTGCCTAAGGCCCTGGGTTCAATTCCCCAGGACCCACATAAACCAGACCCACAAGGTGGTGGCCCTGGTGTGCTCTCTCTCTCTCTCTCTCTCTGCTTGAAAATGAATAAATAAAATATATATATAAAAAAAAGAACTTCTCTCTCTTACTTAAAAGTGAGACCCTACCTCAAAAAAAGACCAAAAAATGAGAGAAGAAAAATTCTCTAATAAATCTAAATTTTGTTAATGGAAATCTAAGTTTTGTATATGGGTCCCTTAAACATTTTGAGAACATATGTACACAGAAAATTAATCAGTTATATAACAGATTCTGCTAGGACAAAGTTTTAGAAATGGATACTAGGTTAGTAGATAATAAGGGCAGGAACAGCAGTTGAATGTGATCATATAAAAGGCCTTTGATGGGTAAAATTGTAGTGCACCTTGACAATGATGGTGGTGGATACACAGGGTATACATTTATGTAAAATGAAACACATAGAAGTAAATACAATGTTGAGACCAAAATATGATTAATGATATATACTCAATATCACTATCCAGATAATTATGTACTTAAGTTGTGAAGGATGAAAATAAAAGAAGTTCAATGTGCCTCTTCATATTGTTAAACTGCAAGCAATCCTACAAAATGTGACATGTGTCTGGAATTAATTTGCAATGCAGGAATTCATGGCATGTGCATTCCCCCCCCCCCCCCCCCGTGTTACACGAATGTGAAGGCCAGAAGATGTGAAATATGAAATATGATTATGGAATTTCAAGTATGTTTGAAATAGAAAAGTAGACTTGTAAAATAAAATGGCTAAGCACCAAATACTTATTTCAATGTGCTAACCTTAGCCTGGGAAGCTGTGCTATAGGTCCCTGGGAAAATACTAAACGTGCAGCAGGGGCTCGCGATAAGAGTTAATTGGAAGTCAGGAATGTACTGATGGCTACTCTTTGCTTTCTATAATGAGGCTTACACCATAGGAATGTAGAAACATAAAAATGATCAAACACTGGACTTCTGGCCGAGCAGATGCTTCCCCTCCCCCCAGCTCTAACCATCGCTATCTGCTTCTGTACACATGCTTGTGCAGGCGATAACCTCTGACCCTCACCCCCAGACCCAAAAATATACTTGTGTTTATCCTAAGAAAATGTTTGCTTCAGCCTTTAAAAAGAGTTCGACTAGAATGCTGAGTGCCGCAGTTCCCAGCTAGTTACTTAGCTGTGTGGCTGTGGTCCAGGTTCGAACCTGTCTGAATAAAGCGACCCGTGCGTTTGCTCTGACTCAAGTCTCTGGTGGTCTGTCTTGGGGGATCTTCGAACCTTACAAAAACAACCTGACTTGAGTGTCATTCTCCAGGTATCATCCAGACAAGGTTTCTCACTGGTCAGGAAGGTTAGACTAGTCACTGACTCTCAGAGATTCCCTTTCTCAACCTTCTCAGTACTGGGATTATAGGCATATGCCCAAACATCCTGCATTATTCCATGGGTGCAGAGGATCTGAATGCAGATGAGATCAGGTGAGTTCAGGGTGGTATGGCTGTAGACTGGGGATATGATCTCCGATCCATGCTTGCATAGCAAGCATCTATGCACTGAGGCAATTAATTACCCAGCATTCAATTTACATTTAATAACAGCTTAATAAACATTCCATCAGGTAAGACTTTTAAGCCTTAAACATTATAGCTTTGATACAGTAGTTACCTTTTTTAATATTTTATTTATTCATTTTTCAAGCAGAGAGATACAGAGAGAGGAGAGAGAGAGAGAGAGAGAGAGAGAGAGAGAGAGAGAGAGAGAGAGAGAGAACACCAGGGTCACCACATTGTGGGTCTGGATCATGTGGGTACTGGGGAATTGAACCCGGGGACTTAGGCACTGGAGACAAGTGCCTTAACCGCTGAGCCATCTCTCCAGCCCACAGTTACCTTCTTGTTGCCAGAAAAAAAAAAAAAAACCTGACCAGAGACAGCCTATGGGAGGGAAGCATTTATTTCAGGATTGCAGTTGAAGGGGACATTTTAAGATGCCAGAGAAAAGGATTACAACCAGCTTCTCTTCATATATTGGGGGCAGAGAGGGAGCAAGACTAATTTGAGTTAGCACTGAACACCCATCACCCAGTAGAGCTGGCTGAAATATACTTCAAGACCCTCGCCAGTGACATGACTTCCAAGAAGATTACACCTCCTAAAGACGTTTCACTAGTTGGAGGCTTAATCACACTTGAGCTTAAGGCACAGTTTACATTCCAAACAGCAAAGTCATTGGGTGTGGTGACACATGTCTTTAATCTCAGTACTCTGGAGGCATAGGTAGGAAGAACACTGAGTTGGAGGTCAGCCTGAGACTATAGAGTTCCAGGTCAGCCTGGGCTAGACTGGGACCTTACCCCATAGAACCAAAACACAACACAAATAACAAAAAAACGAGATGAAAGCAAAGACTTCTCAGGCACCTGAGTGGCCATGGGATTTTAAAAACATATACAGGTATCATGATTACATCTTACATAAGCATTATTCAAAGAATCCATCAATTGTCATCTGAATTTAAAAACTAGTTTTTTATAATTTCATTTCATTCATAGCTATAGAGTAAAAATGAAAAAGACAAAAGGACATATACTGCATTCCATATAACCAGACATAAATGGCCTATAATTACATTTAGGGTGGGACAATGAAATTCATTTTGGCTTGACCCACATAGGTTTCTTCTGGATGTTTGGACCTAAAATCATGTCACTGTTTGGAAAAGTAATGATGAATTTAGAAGATATAGCTTGGAGGGTCTGGGTAAAGAGTGGCATTGGTTTGCATATTAAAGCTGGAACCCAGGCTCTTTGATGTTAATAAAGCACTCTCATGCCACCAGGATATTGTCAATGAGGTTGGGACCAAATTACAATTGATGAAACTGTAAAAACATGATCTACAAAAAATTATTCTACCCTCAGGTTGTTTCAAATCACTAACACACTAGTCTCTTCTGTAATTTCTGTGTGCTGGGAATTGAAATAAAAAAGCTCAGGAATGGACCCTATCACTGAGTATATAATAATATGTCTGTGCATGGGTATTTTGAGTTACATTTTCTCAAATCAATTCCTCTGCAGGCATAAGCAGAGGTCAGAGGAGCATGTTAGTCACCATCATTTACCATTCTGTACCCCATTATATCCTGGAGACAGGACTCAACACTGATGTACAACAAACTGTAATATGACTATCCCCAGAACCTCTATCTCCAGCAGCACAACACAATGCGGAGGTTGCAGGCAAATATGCTTATCCATTATGCAATTTCACAAACATAAAGGAATCTAAGGCTAGCAACGGTGATACAGACCACCAATCCAACAAATAATGATGATGAATATGAGTAGAACTTGAACTATAATATGAGATCAAAGACTGCAAGGTATTGTCACAAAAATAATTAAGAATTTTTTTCACAGAACACAATAAAGCAAATGTCCTTGTCCAATGAGACAGTGTCCATTTTCCATAATCTCTCCCCAGTTGCTGTGTTTACAACTGATCTACAGACCTAAACTTCAGTATGTGAATGTGAATGATGGAATGTGAATACTTTCACATTTGCTCATGTAACATAAAATGCACAGAACTGTCACTAAGTTAGTTACATCGTAAGTCTAATTCTTTAGTTTCAAGTGGACTCTCAATTTCCTAAGTGATTTGATGCCTTCTATATAAACAATGCGGATGAATTCCTCTTTAATATTACCCACATGTGTAGGACTTTGGGGTGACACATTCTATATATTCTTAAGGCTCCTCACACGTATGATTTCTGTTGTCAACAATAAGGTATACCTTATGACTGAAAGCTTTACCACATTCTGTGTATTAGTATACTTTCTCACCTATGACAGTTCTTTAATGTTTATTGATTTGTGACTTATGGAAAACATGAATACATTCAGGCTTTTTACCTGTATGACATGTTGGAAGACCTGTGAGGTGTGCCTTCCAGGAAAAGCCTTTCCCACTTTGTACACAATCATAAGGCTTTTCACTGGTGTTTGATATGGTCAGTTGTCATTTGTAAAAAAGCTTTTGTACATTGTTACATTCTTAGGGCTTCTTCCCAATATGAGTTCTCTGATGACGAGTGAGGTGCTCCTTGCGAATGAAAGCTTTCCCACATTCTGTACACTTATGGCGTTTCTCACCAGAATGACTTCTTTGATGTCTAGTGAATTGTTTCTTGCAATGAAAAGATTTCCCACATTCCACACATTTATAGGGCTTCTCACCTGTATGCATTCTCTCATGCACAGTGAGTTCTGACTTAATGAAGAAAGCTTTTTCACATTCTGTACATTTATATGTCTTCTCACTTGAATGGATTCTCTGATGTTTAATAAGATTTCCTTTGGTGGTGAAAGCCTTCCCACATTCTGTACATTCATAGGGCTTTACACCGGTATGAACTCTCTGATGTGTAGCAAGTTGTGACTTGTCATAGAAAGCTTTGCTACATTCTGTACATTCAAAAGGCTTCACACCTGTATGAACTCTCTGATGTGTAGCAAGTTGTGACTTCTCATAGAAAGCTTTACCACATTGTGTACACTCATGGGGCTTCTCACCTACATGAGTTCTTTGATGCTTAATAAGGTTTCCTTTGGTGGTTAAAGCTTTCCCACATTCTGTACACTGATATTTCTTCTCACCAGAATGACTTCTATGATGTCTAGAGAGTTGTTTCTTGCAGTAGAAAGTTTTCCCACATTGCGTACATTTATAGGGCTTCTCACCTGTATGAAAGCGCTCATGTACACAGAGCTGTGATTTGGTGTAGAAAGCTTTCTCACATTCTGCACATTTATATGGCTTCTCACCTGTGTGTGCTCTTTGATGCTTACTGAGATCTGCATTGTCATAGAAAGCTTTCCCACATGTTGTACATTCATACGGCTTCTCACCCGTATGCGTTCTTTGGTGTTTAATAAGGTATCCTTTGGTGGTGAACGCTTTCCCACATTCTTTACATTTATAGCATTTCCCACGAGAATGATTTCCATGATGTCTACTAAGTTGTTTCTTGCAGTAGAATGATTTTCCACACTGCAAGCATTCATAGGGCTTTTCACCTGTATGCATTCTCTCATGTGCACAAAGTTGTGACTTGACATAGAAAGCTTTCCCACATTGTGTACATTCATATGGTTTCTCGCCAGTATGAAATCTACGGTGTGTAGTGAGTTTTGACTTGTCATAGAAAGCCTTACCACACTGTGTACATTTATAAGGCTTCTCACCCATATGAGTTCTCTTGTGAACAGTGAGGTATGCTTTACTAGTAAAAGCTTTCCCACATTCTCTACATCCATAGGGCTTCTCACCCATATGAGATCTCTGATGACGCGTGAGATGCTCCTTGCGAGCAAAAGCTTTCCCACATTCTGTACACTCATGGCGCTTCTCACCAGTATGACTTCTATAATGTCTTGTGAGTTGATTCTTGCAGTAGAAAGATTTCCCACATTCTTCACATTCATAGGGCTTCTCTCCTGTATGAGTTCTCTCATGAATAATAAGGTATGCTTTACTAGTGAAAGCTTTCCCACATTCTGAACATCTATAGGGTTTTTCACCCTGATGATGAGTGAGGTGCTCCTTGCTAATTAATGCTTTGCCATATTCTGGAAATTCATGTTTCTTCCCAGAACGATATCCATTATGTCTACTGAGTTCTATCTTGCAGTAGAAAGATTTACCATTTTCTGTACATACACAGTGGTTCTTATTTGTATGATTTCTATAAGGTACACTGTGGGGTGAATTCAAGAACATTTTCCTGCATTCCTTGCCCTCATATTCCATACTCTCTTTTCTATGAATTGTCTGATGCTTACTGAGTACTGAGTTGGAATACAAATCCTCTTTGAAGGTGTGAGACATCAGATAATTTTGGTGGTGTGACTCTTGGCAAGACTTCCTTACACATGCTTCCCCTTCATAGCATTTTGTCCCTTGGTAGGTATTCTGATGCACTTGTAGTTCAGTCTAGAGATAAAAGAACTTGTTATATTTCTTACACCCACAGGCTTAAATCTAATATGTACTCCTGATGTTTGTTAGTGTAATATTTCTCACAATCAGCTTTTATCTATCTCCTATAATGACGCTGTAATTTAGAGAATACAATCCTACATACATTATCTTCAATGGGTTGCTTGTTTACATTATCTATTTATTGAGCTATATTATAACTGCCACATAGACAGTGAATTCCCAATGTTTATTGGATTCAATGTAAATTTCATTATTAAGCTTCTTCAGGAGCCAGTATGGTGTTTGTTTAAAATGGTGTCCCTGGTCAAATATACTGAAATAGCTGAGGAAATGGCTCAGTGGATAAAGGCACATGCTTGCAAGCTTGCTGGCCCAAGTTTAATTAGCCAGCAACCAAATAAACCAGGACACAAAGTTGCACACACATCTATACTCTTAACTTGGCTACATTGAATGGAAGGTGAAACCAGTAGAATCCAGAAGCTCATGGGCAGCAATCACTTTACTGACTGAGCCATTTCCCCAGGACTATGTTAAGTTCTTTAGGAAACATTACTGAATAGTGTTCACTTATTATGTTCAGATTTGAAATGTTAAGAGCACACAAGAAATCTGTTGACATAAAAATCAATAGATTATGATGAATAAAATTCTGGGAAATAAAAATATTTTACTTACTTCAATCATTTCTTCATTTAATGTCTTGCTGTTAGTGATTCCAACTTGCCATAAATGTCTCTTGAGATTTTCCTGTCTGGTGTCAATTGGGCCAATCACTTAATGAACATCAAATGAAAATAAAAATATCATCACAGATTATCATTTTTTTCTATTGTAACAGTGTACAATACTATCCTTAGAGATTGTAAATATTGAATGCTATAACTGTATACATTTTAGTACTTTAATAAATTTCTTTTGTTTTTTACTCTGTTGAAACATGGAAATAAACTAGTCACTTATTTTTCATCAGTAAATAGTACCTTTCACCTGTAGTTCACTCACTTGTTCCTTTTCTCTATTGTATTAAAGACACAAATAATCCTATATCCTCATTCGCATGTCAAATGAGACAACTTTCTTCAAGGATTCATTCCTGAACTTCATTCAGGATACAGGTGGGGAGAGGGAACTGCAGGTAGGTGCCAGGGAAGTTCCTCAGGGTAATAGAATGGAAGGACTTATGAAGGTGATTATCGATTATACAGAGCTAAAGTAGTATCTCTCATACATATTGTTGCCCTCAAAGTTGTTCTTTTGGTAAAGCTGTTGACACACATGATGAAACACTTTAACGCTGTCTTGTACATTTTTAGCATTATTCTTTAGTGTACCTTTAGTTAATGACTCCTGGGATCAACTAACTGGTATCTACTTTAAATAGGTGGGTGTTAGTGCACTTGCAAAGATTATCCCCACACTATAAAAAGGTTTGATGCATGAATAAGAAAAATGCAAATATAGCCGGGCATGATGGTGCACACCTTTAATCCCAGCACTCAGGAGGCAGAGGTAGGAGGATCACTGTGAGTTTGACACCAGCCAAGGACTACAAAGTGAGTTCCAGGTCAGCCTGGGCTAGAGTGAGACCCTGTACACCCAGAAGTCATAATGCTGAATGAATGAAAATTCCAGTGCCAGCAGTGGGTCACCTCCCTATAAGTTCTTGGCTAGGGAGTCCTCTAATGTCCTATAAGCAATAGAGACAATTGCAACTGCTGTTGATGGAATGCCAAAACTAGATGACTAGATGCTATTGCAGAATAAAGCCCACATGTTAGCTGAAGAACATAGAGAGATCAAGCTGGGATGAGCTAGATGTTCTCTCCTTATTGGTTGGCTCTCATAGTGCTGGAGGTCATTATGCAGACTACTGGGGAAGAATTGTCAATAGTCCTATTCAGCTAGGGATCATATGTGCTACATTATATATATAAAAAAATACCAGGTGGGTTGGAGAGTTGGCTCAGCCATTTAAGGCACCTAGTGGCTGTGGTGAGGGGCTGGGGTTCTTTCCCACATGAACGTTTTTTCTCATGATGGGAACCCTCTGATATCCTTCCTTCTTCTGCTTGTTTGGATATGTGGCTAAAACCTCTCCCACATGTTCTCTCCACACTAGTGGCTAGAGATCTCTGTAACTTCTCCTTTCCTTTATAATAATAATAATATAATAATAATAATAATAAATAAGGTACAGGCTACTTTCTACTAATCCCACTCCCAAATCCTATGAATTTACTCTGATATAAATAAACATGTGTGTTATATTTTTTTCTTTATTAATTCTTGTCTTATCAATGGATCTTGTTCTCCTCTATTTTCTCTGTCATCACTGAGATTCCCCTGGTTTATTTGCTCCCAAAATGGTTTCTAGCCCTGGTGCTCAACCTAAGTGCTCAGCCACATTTATTTTATATATAATAAAATCTGACCCAAAGAAAAATACTAAGCTCATGATCAGTCTTGTGTTGGTACCCCCATTTCCCTCCTTCCTATCCCTATCCTTCTATATGTTTTAAAAAATATTTTTTTTGAGAGAAAGAAAGAGACAGACAGACAGAGAGACAAAGACAGAGAGAAATAGGCAGAGAAAGAATGAGTATGAGTGTACCATGGCCTCCTGGCACTGCAAATGAACTCCAGACGCATGTGACACTTTATGCTTCTGACTTTACATGGGTACTGGGGAATCAAACCCAGGCTGTCAAGCTTTGCAAGCAAGTGCCTATAGCCTTTGAGCCATCTCTCCAGCCCCACTTCTACATTTTTGAAACCAGTTGCTGAAGGTATATTATTTACCCATTTTTTGTTATAATTATTGTGTTTCCATCTTTCCAGTCATGCAAGTAATGGGGACATACAGCTGTTCCCATTTCATACAAAAACTCTTCTCAGTCAAGAACACTGATCTGCAACCTCAAATCCCAGCATTACTTCTGGGTAAGGAGGCAGAGCACAAGACATATTTAAGAAGGGAAATGACAGATAACAGAGCAACTCTATCACTCAGCCAAACAACCAGCACCAATTCCATGACTCTAAGTTGACAACAGAACACTTCCTCCATGAGCACCTCCTGTGGCAAATGTGGTAGGCAGATGCAGGACTCAGCCTTTCAAGAGATACAAGGACAAGCAACAGCACTACCCTGGATCATTCTCTGCATCCCACTTCCCTCACAGACAACGTATGGTAGCTTTACCTTCAGTGGCATTTAACTACGATCAACTCCTAGTTTCCCTCAGAAAAGAGACAGGCAGTTCAAAAGCATGTAGGGAGCCAAAGAAGCATGGGATAAAGGCATTCTAAAGACCAACAACTTATGCAGTGTAGTGTCCACCTAACACCCACTTAACACTGCTTTGGGCCTGCCAATGCCAAAGCCACCTCACCACATTCTGGATAGGCTGTAGACATCTCCTGAGAACCAGAGGCAATTCCTTGTATAGTAGTTACCTTCCTATTACTGGGAGAAACACCTGACCAGAAACAGCTTAAGGGAGGAAAGAATTTATTCCAGGTTTACAGATTCCAGGAGAAGCTTCATAAAGGCAGAAGATGCTGACTCACTTTATTATACATCGACTTCAGAGAGACAACCACTAGCACCAGCAATCAAAAACTGACTCAGAACACCTTAGAGCTGGACTCAAGATCCACTTCCCACTTCTCCCCCCTCAACACACCTCCTCTGACAGAGGTCCAACTGCTGTAAACCAAGTGAGAAGCTTAATCAAAGATACCTGAGGCTAAGGGGCTATTTATATTCAAACACCACACCTGACAAATGCTTGGCTTCAGCACTCCAGGGTCCTTCTCAGTAACCTCTGTGGGTGAATTTCATGAGGAAGCACCTCATAGGGTCTGAAGAGGGCATAATCTGGTCAAAATCAAGCATGTGATAAGCATATAGCCTAACTAAATAAGGGGATAGAATACTGAGCTGATCTCTACCCACATGAGAAGGTAATAATCTTCCCCCAATCATCATCAAAGGGGGCCCAATATATTTAGCCAGCACACTACATACACAGGAGGACAGGACTTTGGCATTCTTTCAGTCAATAAAATACTGCTTTTGAGAGCCCCAACTCCCTATGCAAAGGGGGGCCAAATTGCATCTTGCCTAGGGCAGTTCAGGCTATGAAACACTGACAGAAAGAAGTTTGTAATTACAGAATCCTTTCTCACCTGAAGGACTGCACGCAGATTTAATATGACTGGCCTGCTGTATTACCAATACAAACTGGAAACTTAGGAGAGGAAGAGGAAGAAAGAATATTTTTTAAAAAATATTTTATTTATTTATTTATTTATTTATTGAGAGAGAGAGAGAGAGAGAGAGAGAGAGAGAGAGAGAGAGAGAGAGAGAGAGAGAGAGAGAGGCCCTCCAGACACATGGGCCCTCTTGTGCATCTGGCTTTTCATGGGCACTGGGGAGTTGAACTTGGGTCCTTCTGCATTGCAGGCAAACGTCTTAACCACAAAGCCATCTCTTCAGCCCAAGAAAGAATATTTTAATACTGAAGGGAATATGTGTTTGTGTGCGTTATGACTGGTACCTGCTATTTCAGAATAACTCCCATTTCCCTTGTAATATTTTAGTATTGTATTTTGTTATTTATATTGGTTTGTTAGTAGTCCTTTTAGTTTCTTCTTTTTTAAAATAATTTTATTTATTCATTTTTTTCAAGCAGAGAGAGAGAGAGAGAGAGAGAGAGAGAGAGAGAGAGAGAGAGAGAGCACCAGAGCCACCACCTTGCGGATCTGGTTTATGTGGGTCCTGGGGAACTGAGCAGGGGGCCTTAGGCACTGGAGGCAAGTGCCTTAACCTCTGAGCCATCTCTCCAGCCCTAGTTTCTTCTTTTGTACTGTTTTCAGGTTGACTGTTTAGTTGTTGCTGGTGGTGGTGTGTGTATGTGTATGGGTACAGACATGACACAATGCACAAGTGGAGATCTAATGCACAGCACAAACTAAAGAGGTGTTATCTAGAGGTGTTCATCCTCTCTTTCCAACTTGCTTGGGATGAGGTCTCCTTTTGCTTCCAGCCCTTGCATGTGAGGCAATATAGCTGCTCTACAAGCTGCCAGCTTCTCTTGGCACCACCTCTCAGTGCAGTAGGCACGTTATGATTACAGACACATGCACCATTTTTCATGAGTGCAATGGAAATCAAAGTTGGAAGGCAGGCTTGTAAGAAAACACCCTTAGCCACAAAACCATCTTCTTATCCAGATTTAATGTCTCTGAAGTTCCTTAGTTCTTTGCTATCATTGATGATGTTGTTCTGGCTTTCATTTCTTATTTTATGGTGTTAATACCTTAGATTAGCTTCTCTAATTGCAGGGTTATATTAATAACTGAAATTATATGCATGCAAACAACTATATTTAAAACTTGTCTAAAAAGCTGGTAAAAGCTATGGCTGCATGCAGTCCTATGGGAGAGAGAAGTCATCAATGGTGGTGAACAGCAGTGGACCTTGAAAGCCTGAAGACAGGTCAGCCAGGTCAAATGGGCCAACTGGGGCAATAGTGACATGTCTATTGTGGGGAAACTACTCTCTTATTGGACTGGAAGCCCACTCCACGGGAGGGAAAGCATGCCTGGTATAGAAGACCTAGTAAAATCCCTATAGTGGGGGAGGTCATGAGCCCTAGAAGAGTAATACCTGCAATTGTCTGACCAAATACATATATTATGCCAACCAAACTGCCCTACAAGCATTTTTTTTGGGGGGGGCCTCAAACTCACAGTGATCCATGATCCTCCTACCTCTGCCTCCCGAGTGCTGGGATTAAAGAAGTGCACCACCATGCCTGGCTCTAAAATATGGAACGCTTCACAAATTTGTGTGTCATCCTTGCACAGGGGCCATGCTAATCTTGTTCCAATTTTTTAAAATATATGTGCTGCTGAAGTGAGCACCAAGCGTTTTTTTTTTTTTTTTTATGAGCATACCCAAATAATAATGCCACTCTTACTTCTGGCTTGAGAAGCTTCTCTTTTTCAGATGATAGTGACCACTGAGATAATGCAAGAGACACCATAGTGCTGAGAAAAAACAACAGTGGAGTGTTCAGCACTGGGACATCTCTACCACATATCCAGTGGTTCAGGGTCTATTGCAAAAGAGGTGGTGGAGAGCCAAAGAAAGGGTAGGACTGCTTACAACGCAAACTTCCAGATACAAATGATTTCATGATTTCACAGTGCCTGATAATACCTACACATAATGGGAGGAAAAGATGATAACACTGAAACTAAACAGAGACTAAAACTGAGAGGGGGAAGAAATGTGGGGGAAGGGAGAGGGACTCATAATGGCTTATAGTCTATAATTATGGAAGCTCTCAATAAAAAATGTAAAGTTAGGGCTGAAGAGATGGCTTAGCGGTTAAAGCGTTTGCCTGCAATGCAGAAGGACCAGAGTTCGATTCCCCAGTGCCCATATAAAGCCAGATGCACAAGAAGGTGCATGTGTCTGGAGTTCATTTGCAGTGGCGGGAGGCCCGGTGTGCCCATTCTCTCTCTCTGTCTGCCTCTCTCTCTCTCTCTCAAATAAATAAAGAAAATAAAGTTAAAGACAAGTAAAAAAACAAAAACATCTTCTGTCTCACCAGAATAGACCTTCACGGGCCAGTGAGATGGCTCAGAGGCTAGCAAGCATGAGCAAACAGTTGAGTGCACTCCTTAGGGCACAAGTAAACTGCTAAGCATAGTCATGCAGCTATTATGTCCCAGTCCTGTGTAAAACAGAAACTGGAAAATTGCTGGAGGTCATGAAAAAATGGCTTGCTCTGAGATAAGCGAGGGGCTGGCTCAAGTAAAAATGGTTGGAATAGAGTAGAGCAATGGAAAACACTCACAATGAAAAGCTCTGAAAATGGATTCACAACTGAAATCTATAAAACTTTAAAGGAAGATCTAATATCAATCCTTTTCAAGCTGGTTTTTTGTTTGTTTGTTTGTTTTTGGTTTTTGGAGGTAGGGTCTCACTCTAGCCCAGGCGAACCTGGAATTCACTATGTAGTCTCATGGCAATTCTCTTACCACTGCTTCCTAAATGCTGGGATTGAAGGCATGGGGAAGTTACAAGGGGAAAAGGGGAAAATGCTAGAATGGGTACTTAAAACTACTTAAACACACTAAAAAATAGTTAAGAATGAAACAATCTTAAAACAAAAAAGAAACACTATAACAAGTAAGATATAAATACACAAGGAAAATGAAATTGATACACTACTGGAAAATATTGAAAAGAAGATGAGTGTAAAGTTTAGCAGAACAAACTGTGAAGGTAAAAATTAATGAATATATGAGGCAAATAACTGAGGCAGGGAACATGGTGAGAAAAAGAAAGAAAACCACCCATTGGAATAACATATTATCCATGTTCCCCTGTATTGGTACCTGTCAAGAGGAGATGTTCCTCTGTTCTTACCTTAACAGTTAGTGCTGGATGAGGACTAGCTCATCAAGATAATGCTGTGATCAACAGAGAGAATTCATTCATTTAAGAAACTTGCTCATGTGCCTAGAAGAAGCCACTGCTGACTTCAACAGCTTTGTGATATCTAGTCTACTAACTCCAAAGGTCACAAACTTTATTCACTGATGGAATGTAAAAGTCTAACCCAAAGGCAGCCTGTGCACACCTTTAATCCCAGCACTAGGGAGGCCGAGGAAGGAGGATATCCAGGTGAGCCTGGTCTAAAGCAAGAGCCTATCTGAAAAATCAAACCAAACAAACAAAAGTCTAACCCAAAAGGTGTGCCCTGAGTATCAGATTGTGAACAATTAGATGGAAATGAGACTTTGCCTCTGGGTTTCAGTGCTGAGAACCCAAACAACAGTAACATCACTGATAAACAGCAAGCTGTGAAAATTCAGGCATCCAATGGAGTGTTCAGTTCCATTGTGCATATAGTAACGTAAGGATGGAAGGAAGATCTAGATGCCAAACAATCTGTTCAATCTAAGCTTTGACAAAAAAGGACTAATAAACTAATTTAAAAAAAGAGGACAGGAGAGATGGCTCAACCGTTAGCCACAGGAGGATCAAGGATTCAAGGTGAGCCTCAGATACATAGCAAGTTTAAGGCCATCTCACACTATATAACACACTGTTTCAAAAAGCTAAACAGAAATTTTCTAAGAAGTTTGATATGTGGAGTGAATCAATCTAACAAAATATGCTTCAGAAAAAAAAAAAAAAAAAGGGGTCGGCCTGAGTAACCCTATCCTTAAACTGTAGAAATGAAGTGTCTGATATATAAGGGTATTTGTCTTCAGGATTAGGTTTGTATAAAAGTTGTTGAAAACAGTTCAACATGACCAATATCTTCTGATACTGAGCTCTGTTCTTGCTGCCCTCTGATGCTCAATATACGTACACTGATCTTGGAGGCTACAGACTGAGTCTTCTGCTATACTCGGTAGTCCAAATCCATGCTCCAACTTGAAGATCAACTCAGGCTTTGTCATGCAGAACCCTGCAAATGAGAAATAATATACAAATTACACCACAGTGCAAAGTGAGGTGGAATGATGAAAGACAGCTCCAATCCAGGACCTGAGCAATGGTCAGTGAACCAGATACTTTCATTAGAAAAGTGCCACACTTGCATCCTTCACTGCCTAGAATGTAACTTGCAAGTGACATTAAATTATATGATAAAAGCCTGATGGGGGAGAAAAAGCAACCATGGTTTAACCAGCAGGAGACCCTGAAAGTGCGGCGGCTGTCCAGCCAGGCCAAATGTACCAACTGGTACAATGGTGGCAATGTCTGGTATACGGGCAAACAAACTACTCTGTGATTGTATTTGAGGCCCAATCCACAGGAAAGAGGTCCTACCTGGTACTGAAAAACTAATCAAAAGCTTATGGCTAGTGAGATCCTAAACCCTAGAGGGACACAACAACTGTTGCTTGGAAAAATAGATATATTATAGCCCTCAAATTGTCCTCTAAATAATTATGTTTATGTGCATATATTAATGCTAGTCTCACTCTTGGTTAGAAAATCTTTTTTTTTTCAGATGGTGGTGACCACTGGGCTGAATTCAAACTCACTGGTAAGTGCTGAGAAGTGACAGTGGAGTGATCAGCACTAAGTGAGACAACTATCATACCCTCCAAGCCTCAGGGACCATTGCAGAAGAGGTGACAGAAAGACTATAAGAATATTCACAATCTCATAGTGGCTAACGCTACATACATAAAACCAGATAGAATGATGACAGTGGGCTGAAGTGATGGCTCAGAGGTTAAGGTGCTTGCCTGCAAAGCCTAACAATCTGAGTTCGATTTCCTAGTACCCACATAAAACCAGATGCATCTGGAGTTCTTCTGCAGTAGCTAGAAGCCCATTCTCTCTTTGCTGGGCGTGGTAGCACACACCTTTAACCCCAGCACTCAGGAGACAAAGGTAGGAGGATCTCTGTGAATTTAAGGACAGTCTGAGACTGCATAGTGAATTCCAGGTCAACCTTGACAAAAAATGAATTCAAAATAAATGAGAGACTACTTGGAAAGAAGGGATTCAGTGGAGGGGATTTAGGAGGAAGAAAAGTGAAGGTGATGGGAGGGGATTATAATTATAGCATATTGTCATTTGTATGGAAGTTGTCAATAAAGAGTTTAAAAAGTTCATTTGCAGTAGCAAGAGGCCATGGTGCACCCCCCCCAACTCCAGAAATAAACTTTTTTTTTTTTCAAGGTAGGGTCTTGCTCTAGCCCAGGCTAACCTGGAATTCACTAAGTAGTCTCAGGGTGGTCTCAAACTCACAGCCAAACTCCTACCTCTGAGTTTAAAGGTATGTGCTACCAGGACCAACAATAAAAATACTTTTAAAAAAGTAGTTGGACATGATAATACAGACCTGTAATCCTTGTCCTAATGTGGGTGAAGACAGAAGAATCACAAGGGTGCACTGAGACTATTTCTCAAGGAAGTAAAGAAGCACAGTGACAGAGGAAGACATGCAATGTTTTCCCTTGGCCTTCACATACATATACGCAGAATGTGAATCTTACTACACACACATGAATGCACCAAATATGCACATATGCCTCATGCATACTGTACCCTTACAAATACACTGAAAATATTTATAGAGTAAGAACTCAGATAATGAAATAAAAATACTAAAAAATTAAATGATTACCCCATAGTTCAACTGATAAATTGGAAGAAAAAAACTTTTTTTAGCACAAAATCCGGTTATTTAAAAATAAACTTGGAAAAAAAATTTAAATTATTCAGAACAAATGACTTTTAAATATATAGGCACCACCATTAAGAAACTAGTTGCCTTGGGACTGGAGAGATGGCTCATTGGTTAAGGTGCTTGCCTGCAAAGCCTAATGACCTGGGTTCAATTCCCCAGTGCCCATGTAAAGCCAGATGCACAAAGTAGTACATGCATCTAGAACTAGTTTACAGTGGCTGGAGGCCCCAGCACACACATTCTCTCTCTTTGCTTGCAAATAAATAATAAAAAAAAGAAAAGAAACTAGTTGCTTTATAGGTTTTCAAGAAGAAAAGAAAAATAACATCAAAATATAGATTTAGTGAAAGAACATTGCCTGACAGGTAAGAGATACACATGCAGGTTGAGGAAATTCAAAGGATGTCACCAATAAATGATCCACACCACATTACAGTCATACTTATAAAAATCCAAGATAGAGTTCAAAATACTTCAAAATGAAAGCCTAGTGCTGCACAATAAAGAACACCTAGTGTTAGAGCAAGCATGAGGGCCAGGCCTGCCTATAGTCTCGGTCTTGTATGGAGCCGAGACTGGGCTTGCAAAAAAAGGGCAAGCTTTGGGATAAGAAAGTCTGGCCCTAAAACTCACCCACCATGACTCAGGGATCTGAGTGGAAGAGGAGGCAGAAAGATTGCAAGAGCCATGGCGGGGGAGAATACACAGAGCCATGGCACCCCTTAGCAACAACACACACACACAAAAAAACTGGCTACTTCTTACACAATCCACAACCTCCTATGCCCTGGACTGATCCAGCAGGGCCACTGAGGGCCCCCAGCGGGTTGGGGACAGGGAGTAGGGAAATGGGGGTACCATCATAAGACTTGCTCATACAATGCATCTAATATTGATAATAAATATGGTGGGGGGGG
>PVHP010020740.1:0-30311 GCA_004024765.1 Zapus hudsonius | reverse complement strand
CTGTAGGCTCGCTGCTAATCGGGGAGCCGCCCACAAGCACCGGACTTCCGGTGGAGGAACAGCCAGGGCTCAGGTGTCACGCTTAAGCCACGCCTCTGACACTAAGCCACGCCCACTTCACATTTTCATTTTCTTGACCCCGCTCCTTTCGCTCCACCTCCCCACAGTCGTTTCCCATTCCTTCCTTTCCTCCGAGCCCTTACTCTCGGAATTCCACCCTCCCTGCTAAGCCACGCCCCTAACCACGCCCCTCTGCATGCAAGCCTCACCTCTTAGCTTTTCAGTTGCATTTCTCAAATAATTTTATTTATTCGCAATCAGAGAGAAGAGAGAGAGTGAATGGACGCACCAGGGCCTCCAGCCGCTGCAAAGGAGCTCCAGATGCATGTGTCACCCTGTGCATCTGGCTTTATTGGGTTCCTGGGGAATCGAACCCAGGGTTTTGGGCTGTGTAGGCAAGCGCCTTAACTGCTGAGCCATCTCCAGCCCCCTCATAATTTTTATAAATATTTTTATTTTCAAGCAGAGAGATACAGAGAGAATGGGCATGCCAGCCTCAGCGAACTCCAGATGCATGCGCCACTTTGTGCATCTGGCTTTACGTGGGTACTGGGGAACCTGGGTCGTTAGGTTTTGTAGGCAAGCACCTCAACCGCTGAGCCATCTCTCCAGCCCATAATTTTTAATTTTTTTTTTTTGAGGCAGGATCTCACACTAGCTCAGGCTGGTTTGGAATTCACATCTCACACTGATCTCCAGCTTTCAGCAATCCTCCTGCCTCATCCTCCCGAGTGCTGAGATTATACATATGAATCACCACACAGGATTTCTTATCATGTGTATACTTGTGACTCTGGACTAACTCCCTTCCCCTGACCTACTGAATTGAAACTCTTGGGTGGGGCCTTCCAGGCGACTCTGATTCACAAGTGTTGAGAAGCACCGTTTTATCATAGGTAACAATGCTCTTTTCTAAGCTGTACCTTTCCCTCCTTCCTCCCCTGGAATGGCCCTTTAGTAAATTACATGCCAACCATCTTCTCTAAATTTATTTATGAGAGAATGAGAATGGACACACCAGGGACATTTTTCACACACTCGTGTGCCACTTTGTGCATCTGGCTTTTTATGTGGAAACTGGGGAATCGAACCCAGTTCAGCAGGCTTTGCAAGCAAGTGTTGAACCACTGAGCCATCTCCTCAGCCCCCTAAATTATTTAAAATTGTTTGTATATGAACATATGTACGATGTGTGCACATGCCACAGCAGAGGTATGGAGGTCAAAGGACAACTCTAGGGCATCTCTCCCACCTTCTTTTGAGACAGGCTCTCTGGCTTTTGCCACTGTTGCTTCCGCCTCCCATTGCATAGGTGGTGTTGGATTAGAGGCACGTCACTTTGCATGTAGCTTTACATGGGCTCTGGGGATTCAACTGCTTGCAAGCATGGGCCTTTAATTCCTGAGGTATATTTTCCCTAAATTGCTTCTTGCCAGCCAACACTTAAACCTCTTTAACCCTCAGAACTAGATTTATCTCCTTTTTTTTTTCTAAAAGGTTTGCACTTGATTTTAGCCCTGCCCTCTCTCCAGCCTGCACACTAACTCCTACAGAAATGGTCCTAGTGCTGGTAGTTGAATGCAGGGCCTTCGGCATGCAAGGTGGTACATACCATTGAGCTATACATCCATTCCCTCACCTTAATACCCAACCCTCTGGGTAAGAAGGGAGGGTAAAAGCCTGGAGTGGTGCCACACACCTTTAATCTCAGCACTCCAGGGAGTCAGAGGTAAGAGGATCGCTGTGAGTTGGAGGCTAACCTGAGACTACAGAGTGAATTCCAGGTCAGCCTGGGCTAGAGCAAGACCCTACCTGGAAAAACAGAACAAAACCAAAAGGAATGTCTGGGTATTTGGCTAGGAGGGTGAACCTAGTCAGGTTTGCATAGATCAGTGTTTTACTTAGATAGGCTCTTTATGGGGAACACTTGTCTGACGGAGATAGGAGAGAGACAAAGGCATGTTCCAAGCCTCTGGTGGTTTGGCACCATACTGAGGCACACACTCCTGTCAGTCCACATAGCGGAAGAACAGTGAGGAGCGCCACCATCATGGAACACACACGGGAAGTCAATAGGCAGGGATTTATTTCCATAGCCCCTGTCTCCCAGGGCCTGTTAGTCCTCAGGAGGGTGCCAGATGGCAGGAGGACCCAAAGGTTTAGGTCCCCGCCCTTGACCCCCTCCCACGATGGAAAGACCACCAGAAACAAGGGTGTCTCAGCTTCCATGCCCGGGCCCAGCACCAGCTGAACTCCCTGCAGTAAACCGGGACAGGGGAGCTGCGACAGGATACATGGGTCAGGCAGGCTCCTTTCCTTCCACCTCTTCCTCGTGCGCCTCTGCTGGGGTGGAAGAGACGTCCTGGTCTTCGTTGTCATCCCACAGTGGTTGGGGTTTTGGGTTGGGGGGACACAGGCGCACGGGCATCCCCACCAGCTCCGGGTGCTTGCGTTTGTAATGTCGCCGGAGAGTGTTGGCCTCGGTGAAGCGCACCCTGCAGGAGGGGCATTGGTATGGGCGCTCACCAGAGTGGATGCGGTGATGATGAGCCAGCTCCCCAGCCTCACGGAAGCGGCGAGGGCACAGCACGCATCGGAAGGGACGCAAGCCCGCATGGATGTTGCAATGTCGCCGTAAGTGACTGGATCGTTTGAAGGTCTTCCCACAATCCTTGCACTCATGGGGCTTCAGCTCCGAATGTGAGATGCTATGGCGCTCCAGGTCGGAGAGGTAGGGGAAGGCCCGTAGGCAGACCGGGCAGAAGTGGGGGGCCCTCTTAGAGCCTGAACCCTGGGGCCCACCTGCCGCAGACCCTTCAGGGACTGTGTAGGGCACACCCTGATCATCAATCAACAGGAGGTCGCTGCTGCCACCGCTGTCCACCGATGCTGCTGTGGTCAGCCCCTGGGCTAGCGGGGTTTCTGGCCCTGACTTGGGGGGACGGCCCCGCTTGCGAGGGAGGGAGGACTTGAGCGTCTGATTGGAGGAGGTGGTGGCGGCTCCCCCTGGGGGTCGGCCTCTGCGGCCACGGGAAACAG
This sequence comes from Zapus hudsonius, assembly GCA_004024765.1. Classification (NCBI taxonomy): domain Eukaryota; kingdom Metazoa; phylum Chordata; class Mammalia; order Rodentia; family Dipodidae; genus Zapus; species Zapus hudsonius. Next base: position 27,212 of record PVHP010020740.1, on the reverse strand, counting down.
AAGGAAGTAAATCCAGAGGTTTCTCTTCCTCCCCAGGCAAAGTGGAAGGCGGCGGGTCTGGGCTGGAGCTGTCCATTGAGCGGTGGGGAGCTCGAGGCTGGGCTCTGGCGTCAGGCTAAGGGAAGAGAGGGACAGCGTCAGCACAGGGAGAGTCCAAACACCCTTCTCCCCCACCATCTCCCCCAGCCCTCTAAATCTTTTGATTTGAGTAAGGTTTGACATTCAACCAGACATACAAGCACAGCCACTCTGCTAGGAAAAATAAGGAGGGAGGGGCCAGGTGTGGTGTACCTGCCTCTCACCCCAACACTGGGAAGGCTGAGGCAGGAGGATCACTGGGAGTTCTGGGCCAGTTTGGAGCTACAGAATAAGTTCCAAGACAGGCTGAGCTACAGTGAAACCCTACTTTTAAAAAAGCCAGCCAGACGTGGTGGTGCACGTCAACCTGAGACTACAGAGGGAATTCCAGGTCAGCCTAGAGTGTGGACCTGTAGACCTCCAAACAGATCATTAAACTCTGAGCCACGAAAGGTCTCAGGTTAACCACGCCCTATCCTGGTTGGCAGAAGTGAGGAAAGGAGGTCTGAAAGACAAAATTTGATGCTGATTGGTGATGAGAAAAATATATCCAAGTTGATAAGGGTCTAGCAGTGGAGTAAGACACCCGGAATTAATCATAAATTAATAATGACATCATTAATGGCTAGGTCTCACACCAACACCTTTTCCATTTTGCAAACAGAGAAACTGAGACACAGGAAAGCCACGTTGCTCAAGTTCCCTCTGCCAATAAGTGGCAGGAACAGGATTCCAACCCAGTCTTACTGACCTCAATGGACCAATGAATAAGAAGAAATAGACCTATAAGGACAGGGGAGATCTTGAGGTCTCAGTCCTGGGTTTGAATCCAGCTCTCCTGATAATTAGTAAGTGAGAGCAAGCAGCTTTGCCTCTCTGAGTCAGTTTCTTCGTCTGTAACATAGATAAACGCAGGTTGTGGGGAGAATCAAAAGGAAGTCGGGGATTGGGGAGATGGCTCATCTGTTAAAGGCACTTGCTTGCAAAGCCTGTCTGCCTAGGCTCGATTCCCCAGCCCCGCCCACGTAAAGCCAAAGAGTGATGCTTTTGACACCAAAGAGTGATGCAAGCACCTGGCGGTCCAGTGTGCAGCGATAAGAGACCCTGCACGCACCCCATCACACACACACACACACACACACACACACACACACACACACACACACAGGGGAACATTTTATAAAGCACCACCATCTTCCCAGTGAACACGGGTTCAGCTAAAAGCACATACGCTTTCTCCCCCTTTTCCTGTATGTTATTTGTTTGGGTTTTGGGGTGTGTGTGTATGTGGTGCTGAAAATCGAACCCAGGGCCTCACGTATGCCAGGCAAACTCTGCTGTCTTAAAATGACACCCTCACCCCTTTTGAGCACGACCCCAGGGGGCACCCCATGAGGTCAGAAGTTGGCTTGATCCTGAACCCCACATTAGTCAGGGATCATCCCTCGACCCTCCCCACCCCCACTCTCGACAGACTCTTGCCGGTCCAGCTCAAGTGGCCGAGCCCGCACGGCGGGGCGGGTCCTACGGGGGCGACGGCCAATGAGCGACGCGGGGACAGCGGGAGCCGAGCACCGCCGGGAGGGGGGTCTGCGCGCGCGAGCCCGGCCGGCGGTGCGGGGCGCGAGGTCGGCGTGCGCGGTAGCGAGCGCGGGAGCCGGGGAACAGGTGCCTGGGGGCGCGCACACCCCCGATCCGCCCCTCCCAGCCCCCCTCCCCTCTCCCGAGCCCCCCGCTTCTGGGTACCTCATTTGCATGCCGCCTGGGCCCGCGCGCGCGTGTGCGTGTGTGTGAGTGTGTGTGTGTGTACGCGCGCACGCGCGCGCGCTGGGGGGCGACGGACCGGAGCGTGGGAAGGGGCGGGGGAGAGGGGGCCCTGCCCCTCGGCGGCGGCGGCCGGGCGGGGCGGGGCAGGGCGGGGGCGGCGGGGCTCCGCCCCTCCCTCGGAACCGACGCCGGTGGGGCCCCTCCCTTCCCCGCCCGCCCGCGCGCGCGCAACCACCCACGGGGAACAAAGGGAACTCGCTGGGTCCTAAGGCCAACGCGCCTGCGCACGAGTCTCCTTCGTTTACCCGCCCCCCTTCGCCCCCCCCCAATTCCGAGCTCTCAACCCACTACGATCCCCAACCACCATATCGAAGTGCCACCAAGCACCCAATCAAATACGCGAACCGAAGAGATGAGAAATGGGAAATGGCTGCTGCGTGCCCATAGTTAACATGGCGCCTGGTAGCTTCAACGTGCTGTGGAGTCAGCGAGTTAAGATGGTGCTTGGTTTTTTTTTTTTTGTTTTGGTTTTCTAGTTCTGAATTTCAGTTCCATCATCACTTCGATTTCTCTCTTTCGCCCAGATGCAACTCGACATCCTGCCCAGGAGGAGTGCAAGGCTGGAAAATAAAAAAGGCGGGGTTGTCATAGCTTTCCCCCCCAATCTACATGAACACAGCTCCCCCTGCGGATTAGAAGCCAAGCGCTGAGCGTGTTGCCCTTAGTCTCAATGGCTCCTCGGGGGCTTTAAGCCCCGCCTTCTGCCCTCAACAAAGATGGCGCCAACCTGGCTTCTCTGACCTCCCGATTAGAGTGGGGGGTTATTAGGGGGAGCAAGAGGGCGGGACAAATAAGGGACATGGGGAGAGGTTGGGGGGGACGTGTAGAAGCTGAAGCGGAAGTCGAGGGGCCCCTCAGGTGGAAGTGACGCTCTTCCCCGCTACCAAAAATGTCGGCGCCCAGAGGGAGGTGTAAGTAATTAAAGAGGAAAGTCGACTGACTTCCAGGGCCTCCCGAGGTGGTCCCCGGTGCGCGGAGCCTCCGGCACACACTCGCCTGGTTCCCCAGCCGCCTGAGCTGCCCCTGACCCGGGTGTGCGAGGCCTCGGCTTCCACGGACAGGGAAAGGCAGGGGTACAAAGGGTCAGTTTTTCGGGGCCTGGGCCTTCGAGGGGCTTAGGCGGGACCTGGGGGTGGCGCAGCTCCCTAGGCCGCGGGGGGGCCGCGGGGGAGAGGGCGGGGCCTGAGGCTGCTGGGCGGGGCTTGGAAAGGGGGCGTGGCTCTAGATCCTAGTTGAGGTTAGTGGAGACTTGGCAACCTGGACGGTGGGAGCTTGGGGATAGAAGGGGTGGGGTTTGCCTGGCAGGTTGTTTAGGCTAAAAGCCCAGGAAAGAGGTCCTGGTGTGCGATTTGGAAAATTAGAGCGAAATTAGGGTAGGTAGGTGTGCAGTTTGGGAAAGGTATTGGTGAAATTAATCAGGACTCTGTAAGGAAGGTGAAAGTTTGGAGGGTGCTTAGCTGAGGGCTGAGAGAAGGCTGAGAACAGGACGGGGAAGGGTCTTGGAAAAGATGGGGGGCTTATTGGAAGGAATACCTTGGATTTGGAAGTCAGGTCAACAGACTAACAGAGGGAAGCAGAGGGGCGGAAAAGGAGAGAGTGGAATAGCTCACTGCTGAGCACGTTTGCAGAAGCAAATGGCACACGTTTCTGCAGTTTTTCATGAGGCAGAGGTTAGCATTAGCCTTGTTGAGTGGATGAAGGGTTTCAGTTGCTTTGATCTGAGACTCCGGGTCTAGGACTGATCCTTGGGAGGATGAAGGGCTCTGGAAGAAGGGGGGGACTTATCCAGGAGAGAATTAAGGGACCTAGCGGGTTTGAAACAGCTTGAAAGAGGTTAGGAAGATTCGAGATGGGGGGATGTCTAAGTGAAAGGAAAGAGAGGAGCTGTGACACAACTTTAATGCCGGGCCTTGGGAGGATTACCATGAGTTCGAGGCCAGCCTGGGCTAGAGTAAATTCCAGGCGTGGTGGCGAACGTCTTTAATCCCAGCACTGGAGAGGCAGAGGTAGGGGGATCGCTGTGAGTTCAAAGCCACCCTGAGACTATATAGTGAACTCCAGGTCAGCCTGGAGAGACCTTATCTCAACAACAGCAACAACAACAACAACAAAAAATGAAGGGGTTTAAAGTTTGGTGCATGTGGCTTGGGAGGCGTGGCTTTGCGCTGGAAAGGTCTCCCTGGAGACTGGTGTGTAGAAGCCCAAAAAGCCAAAGGTAGGAAAGGCCTGTGCAGAAGTGACTCTCCCGCCTGATCCTGAGTCCTCTCTGTTCTAGAATAAACCACCCACCTGCTGCCATGGATGACGCCCCGCTGCCCGTGGCCCCTGGCCCCATCTCTGCCCCAGCGCCTGCGCCACCTGCCGCCACTCCCCGGGTCCCCTTCCACTGCAGTGAATGCGGCAAGAGCTTCCGCTACCGCTCAGACCTGCGGCGTCATTTCGCCCGGCATACGGCGCTCAAGCCCCACGCGTGTCCACGCTGTGGCAAAGGCTTCAAGCACAGCTTCAACTTGGCCAACCATCTGCGCTCACACACCGGGGAGCGGCCCTACCGCTGCACTGCCTGCCCCAAGGGATTCCGCGATTCTACGGGTCTGCTGCATCACCAAGTGAGTCTCTCCCCACCACCCAGCACCCATGAACATCACAGCCTTGAGTATAGCTCTCTCCCCTACTGTCTTGAAAACAGCTTTATCACATACACAACTTTATTCTGCAGTTACCAATTGAAGGCTTTTCCCAGGCTTAACACATGTTTTTGAACAAAAACCCAATCCGGCCTCTGCCTACAAAGAACTTTACTCCTTTTGGATGGTCAGTAACCCCATGTCGATGATAAAGTAAGCAGTTTTGCAGACAAGAATGTCCTAGAAAGGTAGAAGTAAGTGTCAGGAAGGCAACTGCAAAGGAAGAAGTCACCGGGCATAGTGATGAATGAACACTTGTAATCCCAGCACTTGGGAGGTGGAGGCAGGAAGATCGGTCGTTCAAAGTTCAAAGTTCAGTTCTATAGCCAGGGTGAAGCCAGCTTGAGTTAGGTGAGACCCAAATAAATTAAATAAGTGAAATCAATGTGTCAGAGGAAATACGGAGATCTGTGGGTTACTGTAGACAGGATGGGAGCTGGGCAGGATGTACAAGGAATCCATTGGGAAGAACATTCTGGGCCATAGGGACAAGTAGAAAGGTCCCGAGGAGGAGGAGAGCTTGGTGTGTTGATGGCCCACATGGTTGGAGCAGTGTGAGCAGAACAGGCACTATGGTGACATGGCACATCTTACTGTGCCCAGTTCACAGAAAGAGCAGAGCCGGGCTGCCTTAAGGCACTAGCCTCCAAAGCCTAGCGACCTGAGTTTGATTCCCCACTACAGCCAGATACACAAAGTGATGCATGCCTCTGGAGTTCGTTTGCAGCGGCTGAAGGCCCTGGTGCATGCATTTTCTCTGTCTTTCTCTCTCTGCTTAAAAATTGAAAAATAAAAGAGCAGAGTCCGAGAGATAGCCACTTGTCCCCCAAATGCTCACAGAGAAGCTAGAGCTGAGATTTGAACCCCGGCCTTTAGATGCCTAGAGCTGCAGCCCTTAACCATACTCAAAGAGAATCACAGCCCATAGTTGGGCTGTCTGAAAAGGCGTAAGACTTAACACCCTGGGTGGGGGTCTGGGGGAGGACTGGGTCTGGACGAGGGTGGAGAGACTGTCCACTGGCCCAAAGCAGAGAGCCCAGAGAGTGTAGACATTGGGTCATGCCCTGTGGGAAGTGGCTGAGAGCTTGGACCAGGGTTCTCTGGGAGCCTGGGCTCGGTATGGGTGCTCACCGCTGTGTACCCTTGCTCCCAGGTCGTCCACACTGGTGAGAAGCCCTATTGCTGCCTGGTGTGCGAGCTGCGCTTCTCCTCTCGCTCCAGCCTGGGCCGTCACCTCAAGCGCCAGCACCGGGGTGTACTCCCATCACCCCTGCAGCCCAGCCCGGGCTTACCTCCCTTGAATGCCCCCTGTTCTGTCTGCTGCAACGTAGGGCCCTGCTCGGTGTGTGGGGGCGCCGGGGCAGGTGGCGGAGAGGGCCTGGACGGGGCGGGCACCACCAGTTGGGGTCTGGCCGAGGCCGCAGCAGCAGCCGCAGCCTCCTTGCCCCCGTTCGCATGCGGTGCCTGCGCGAGGCGTTTCGACCACGGCCGGGAGCTGGCAGCCCACTGGGCTGCCCACACCGACGTGAAGCCTTTCAAATGCCCACGCTGCGAGCGTGACTTTAATGCACCTGCGCTACTGGAGCGTCACAAGCTCACGCACGACCTGCAGGGAGCCAGTGCAACCCCCACGCAGGTGTGGGCCCCTGGTGCTGGTCCAGAGATGGCTGCTGTGGGGGGCACAGTAGAAGTGGGGGACGCTCCACCAACCTGGGACGGTGAGTTGCTCCTGAGCCCCACTGGGGAAAGCATGCCTCAGTTGGGGGCACTGCTCCCTGACAGCGTTGGGGAGGCCCCAGCCCCAGCAGCCTTGGCCGAGACCTCAGAAGACACACTGTATCAGTGTGACTGTGGGACCTTCTTCGCATCGGCCCCTGCCTTGGCCAGCCACCTGGAAGCCCACTCGGGTCCGGCCACCTTTGGGTGCGGTCACTGCGGGGCACTGTACGCAGCCCTGGCCGCCCTAGAGGAGCATCGGAGGGTGAGCCACGGCGAGGGAGGCGAGGAGGGGGTCACGGCCACAGCCGCGGAGGGAGAGCAGGTGCAGGGGAGCGGGGAGCCCGCATCTGGCTCGGGCCGCGGCAAGAAGGTCTTCAGCTGCTCCGAGTGCGAGAAGCTCTTCCGCTCTCCGCGCGACCTGGAACGGCACGTGCTGGTCCACACCGGGGAGAAGCCCTTCCCGTGCCTCGAGTGCGGCAAGTTCTTCCGCCACGAATGCTACCTCAAGCGTCACCGGCTGCTGCACGGGACCGAGCGTCCCTTCCCCTGCCACATCTGCGGCAAGGGCTTCATCACGCTCAGCAACCTCTCCAGGCATCTCAAGTTGCACAGAGGCATGGACTGATCAGCCATGGTCTCCCCCTTCCTCAAGCAAATGGACCCCATTTACTGGACTCAGGATAAAACGACACCTCGACCCAGAACCCCCCCCCCCCCAGATGAGGCCCCTGCCTGGAAAGACGGTGCCATCCACACAGGACCACAGCGAGGGGGGTGGTCCAAGAGCTTAACTGTTAGGATGCTGGGATCTGCAGAAGCCTGAGAGACCCCCTGGAATACCGACACCCCCCTAATAACTGGCCTCTAAATCTGGGGACCTAGGGATGACAAACGGGTCTTCATAAGTACCTCTTTCAATTGAATAAGACGTGGGCACTCCCAAAGAGCAGACCACCCTACTTCCTGAGAGCCATTATTCCTAATGACCTTCATCTGGGGAACATGGGGGGTGGACAATGTCCCCAGTTCTTCTTGGATCCCCTCCAAAGGATACCCACCAGCCACCAGTGGCCCCAGGAGATGTGTTTAGCGGGAAATCTGCCTTTTCCCCATTTTCATTTCCTTCGCTGGAAGAGGACCAGGGTAGATGCCCCCTTCCTTCCAATCCCCCCCCTCTGATTAGGCCTACTCTACTACAGAATAGATTGACCCTTGACCCTAACCAACCTCTTCTTCCCTCCCTCCCTTCCTGAACACTAGAATAGACTTGTTCTAAATCTCCCTGCCCAGTAGGATGGACTGACCCATATTCACATACCCTTGTCCACTTGGGAAGGGCCAGGTCAGGTTGTGGCCTGCCCACCCTCCTTAGAAATAGGACAGACACTCCCTATGCTGTAGAGTGTGGTCCGGTCCTCTGTCCATGTTATTACCCCATCCTGTGACCAGGTGGACGAGATGGATGTCTGTAGCACCTGTCCCACTTCCCATCTCTGTTGATGACTGTCTCTTACGTTCCCCGCAACCCCAAGGGGAAGGGAGACTTGGCCGGGGTTTCTCCCCTGGGAGCCTCAACCTCACCCCTTCATCCCATTCTCCAATGTCTCCAGGACTCCAATAAACCTTGTCCTATCACTGCTGTCTTGTTTCCTGATCCTGGGTTCCTGGGCGGTGGGGCCCTCCTGGACTTACAGGGACACCCCACACCATCTGAATGCTTTAATCCTTTAAGTCTTCCAGAGCAGGGAGAATGGAGGATTTCAGCAGAACCCTGGGCTGGGGAGATGGCTCACTTGGTAATGTACTTGCCATGCATGCAGAAGACGTGAAAACCGATAAAGCTGGGCATGGTGACACACATATAATCCCAGTGCTGAGGAAATAGAGACGGGCTGGCCCGGCTTGCTGAGTCCAAGAGAGACCATGTCTCAAAAAAAGTGGATGGTGCTTGGCGTGGTGGAGCACACGTTTGATTCCAGCATTCCTGGAGGAGAGATAGGAGGATCAATGTGAGTTAGAGGCCAGTCTAGTACTACAAAATGAGTTCAAGGTCAGCCTGGGCTAGTGTGAAACCCTACCATCAAAAAAAAAAAAATTTTGTTCCTGAGGAAGGAGGCATAGTTTGTGCACACAGGTTCACACGCATCCACATACATGGAGATACACAAAAAAGAAATGAAACTCTACCTTAAAAAAAAAAGTCTAGCTGGGTATGGCTAGGCACAGCTTTAATCACAGTACTTGGGAGGCGGAGGTAGGAAGATCACTGAGTTTGAGACCACCTTTGGACTACAGAGTGAATTCTAGGTCAGCTATGGGTCTAGTGGTACAGGCTAAGGCAGGAGAATCAAATTCAAGGCAAGCCTGAGCTACAGAATAAATTCAAAGGTCAGTCTGGAGAATTTAGTGGGAATCAGATTCAAAAAAAAAAAAAAGGTAGAGGAGATGGCTCAGCATTAACAGTTCAAAACATGCCTGGGTTCAATTCCCCAGGACCCACATAAAGCAATATGCACAAAGTGGTGCATGCATCTAAAGTTCATTTGCAGTAGCTGGAGGCCCTGAAGTTTCCATGCCCCCTCACTTTGTTCATAAATTTTTGTTTTTTTTAAATAAAGTCTCTAGTCCAGTCTGTAGTCCAGGCTGGTCTTGAACTCATAGCTATCCTCTTAACTCTGCCTCCTGAGTGCTGGAATTAAAGGTGTGCGCCACTGTGCCTGGTCTTAATTTTTTTAAATTAAAAATCAGAAGTAGGGCTATAGAGATGGCTCAGCAGTTATGGCACTTGCCTCCAGTGCCTAAGGCTCTGGGTTCAATTCCCCAGGACCCACATAAGCCAGACCCACAAGGTGGTGGCCCTTGTTCTCTCTCTCTCTCTCTCTCTCTCTCTCTCTCTCTCTCTCTCTCTCTCTCTCTCTCTCTCTCTCTCTCCTTGAAAATGAATAAATAAAATATTTTTTTAAAAATCAGAAGTAAAAAGGGGGGGCTGGGAAGGGCTTGGAAGATGGCTCAGTGGTTAAATATGCTTACTTGAAAGCCTAACAACGTGAGTTCAGTTCCCCAGTCCCCTTGTAAAGCTGGATGCAAAGTAGCACATGAGTCTGTGGTCCCATCGTGCTTCTAACAGTGGGAGGCAGAGACAGCAGAAAAGGCCCTGCCTCATAATAGATGGAGCACAGACAACTCTCGAGCCTTCACACGTGTGCAATGGCACTTCCCTCACATGCAGGCACACATGCAAATAAATAACTTAAAAAAAATAGAGCTGGGCCTGAGATGGCTTATTGGTCACAATCACTTGCTTGCAGTCTGCTGGCCCAGGTTTGAGTTCCCAGTACCCACATAAAGCCAGATGCACAAAGTGGTGGGTCCATGTATCTGGAGTTCATTCATGGTGGCAAGAGGCCCTGGTATGCCCATGTGCTCTCTCTCTTTGCCAAGTAAATAATATATTTTTCTTTTAAAAATGAAAAGCAGCCCAGTGTGGTGGTGCACACCTTTAACTGTAGCACTCGGGAGGCAGAGGTAGGAGGATTGTTGTGAATTTGAGGTCACCCTGAGACTACATAGTGAGTTCCAGGTCAGCCTGCGATAGAGCGAGACCCTACCTTGGAAAGAAAAAAATTTGAGGCTGGGGTGCCTGCCAAGCCTAACAATCTGATCCAGGTTTGATTCCCCAGTACCCACATGATAATTAGTTGAGTGAAAGTTACAAGATGGAGCTAGATACAGTGGCAATGAGGGAAGTACAACATTCAGAAAGCTGGGTGTGGGGCTGGAGAGATGGCTCAGCAGTTAAGGCGTTTGCCTGCAAAGCCTAACGAGCTGGGTTTGATTCTCCAGTGCCTATATAAAGCCAGATGCACAGTGGCTCATGCAGATTGTTTGTAGTGACTAGAGGCCCTGGCGTGCCCATTCTCTCTCTCTCTCTCTCTCTCTCTCTCTCTCTCTCTCTCTCTCTCTCTCTCTCTCTCTCTCTCTCTCTCTCTCCCCTCTCAAATTTTTTTAAAAAGAAAAAACTGGGTGAGGTCGGGCAGGGTGGCTCATCTCAGAATTTGAGAGGTTGGGTCATTATGAGTTGGAGGCCAGCCTGGGCTTGTGTGAGACCCTTCCTCAAACAAACAAACCATGGGCTGGTGAGATGGCTCAGCGATTAAGGCACTTGCCTCCAGTGCCTAAGGCCCTGGGTTCAATTCCCCAGGACCCACATAAGCCAGACCCACAAGGTGGTGGCCCTGGCGCATTCATTCTCTCTCTCTGTCTCTCTCTCTCTCTCTGCTTGAAAATGAATAAATAAAATATTAATAAAAAAAACCAAAAAATCCAGGTGTGGTGGCTCACATCTGTTCATGGGAGTGCAGGTTCCCTGCCAGTGTGGTCTGTGTACTGCTCGATTTCCAGGTCAGCCAGGGCTCCGAGGAGACCTTGTCTCAAAAAAATAAAATAAATAAATAAAAGAGGAAGGAGTAGACAAATCAAAATTAAATTTTATTTTTTTCCAAGGCAGGGTCTCACTCTAGCCCAGGCTGACCTGGAATTCACTCTGTAGTCTCAGGGTGGCCTTGAACTCATGGTGATCCTCCTACCTCTGCCTCCCGAGTGCTGGGATTAAAGGCATGAACCACCACTCCTGGTTAATAAAATATTTTTTAAAAAAGAAAATGAGAATGGGCACACCAGGCCTCTTGCCACGGTCCACAAACTCCAGAAGAATGTGCCACTTTGTGCATCTGAAAGGCTTTGCAAGCCAGTGCCTTTAACCATGAGCCATCTTCCCAGCCCTATTCTTTGCATTTCTTGTTGTTTTCAAGGTAGGGTCTGTGGGAGTTTGAATAATGTCCCCCAATAGAATTTATTATAATTGTGTTTATTAAATTGTTAATTGTCTCCAGGCTTCTGGCTGGAGGAAATGTCCCTATGGCCTGGCTTCCTGGGGCCTGGCCCTTTCTAATTTGGATGCAAAATACTAGGGATAGATATGCAAAGGAAAAGCTGGAACTGGTCTGGCAGTTCTGCATTTTGTGAATTACAGTAATAGTGTGCTTGCTTGCTTCTGGAGGTGCTGTTTTGCTCTCTGCTTGAATCTGTGAAAGGGAGCCAACCTTTCCTTAACTTCCCCTGGTCTGTTTCTTCAATAAATACTTTCCTCCCCAAAATTGTGCCCGGTCTGGAGATTCATCCAGAAACATGTGGCTGACTACAACAGATTTGGTACCAGAGTGTGGGGCTGGAGAGACGGCTCAGGGGTTAAGGCGCTTGTCTGCTGAGCCTAGCGACCCGAGTTTGAGTCCCCAGATGCCAAATGCACAGCGAGGTGCCTATGTCTGCAGTGCCTGGAGGCCCTGGTGCGCTCTCTTCAGTCCATGATGTGAGGCTGAGGAAACTGGATTCCAATGTCCAGGAAGGGTAGGAGAGCAGGATGCAAGTTCAAGTCTCGAACCAGCCCCAGCAGCTGGGGGAGGAAGGAAGAAGAAAGAAGTTTTCCTTCCCCACCCCAAGCTTTCTTGTATCCAGTCTCTTCTGGAAGGCACACCCACTTGGGGGAAGGGCAACTCAAAAGGAGGAACCTCTTCCTTTTGCCAATCCTTTCTGCAGGCAAGCTCAGAGACCTACCCAAGATTACTGTAGATTATTAAACAAGGCAAGTTGACAATAAACTTAACCATCACAGCGTCTCACTCTAGCCCAAGCTGGTGTGGAACTCACTCTAGTCATAGACTGGCCTCGAACCACAGCCATCTTACTTCTCTGCCTCCTGAGTGCTGAGATTACAGGTGTGCACTACCACACCTGGCATTCATTTTTGACATAGGGGTTCGTGTAGCCTAAGATGGCCTGGAACTCACAGCAATTCTATCTCATCCTCCCCAGCATGGGAAGTATAGGTATGAACCCCACATGGTTTTAGTTATTTGTTTTTGCTGGGGATGAAACCTAATGCTTCTGTTAACTAAGCTACATTTCCAGCCTGCATTGTGCACTTTTAAATCTGCGAGTCTTACATTTTACAAGGAAAGTAAATTTTAAATTTTAAATGTTGAAGGTGGTGGCACAGTTTTTTAGGGGTATTTTTTTTCTGATTTTTTTTGAAGTAGAATCTCAGTCTAGCCCAGGCTGAGTCTAGCCCTGGCACTCACTCTATAGTCCCAGGCTGGCCTTGAACTCACAGCAGTCTGTCTACCTCTGCCTACCAAGTTGCTGGGATTAAAGGTGTGCACCACCATACCCGGCTGACACAAGTCTTTTTGACTGAGATTCACCCATTGCCAATTTGAGAAGTTTCCACCCTTTGAGAACAAAATCGGCCCTCGGGGACATTAGACCTTCCAGATATTCCTCTCCTCCATTCTGCCAATGTTGTCCAGAAACCAGAGTTATTCCTTTGGGAGGAAAAAAAATCTTCACAAGCATGTGGGCACAGGCCTGTAGTCCCAGCCCTCAGAACATCCAGGAGGTAGAGGCAGAAGGATCAGGAGTTCAAGGCCATTCCTGGCTACATAAAACCCAGGGGGATGAGCACTTGGAAAGGTGCCAGGGTTGTCATAGAGACAGCCACCCACTAGGGAGCAGTGAATGGGATTCTCTGAAGGCTGAAGGTCATCCTGCCCACTTCACCTCCATCAGTTTCTCATGCTTCCAGGTGTCCTGACACAAGCCCTGGGGAAGCTGAGGCAGGAGAATCACCATGAGTTGCAGGCAAGCCACACACACTTCAAGTGTTCCCAAGCACAGGTGTGCTGTACTGTCCCTGTCTCACTGTGACCTCTTTTTATAGATACAGGGAATAGAGCCGGAGCTAGACATTTTGTCCTGAGGGTGATCTCTACCTCTTCACAGCTTTGTGTGAGGCACTGTCCCTACTGCCAATTTATAAGTTCACCTAGGACTGGAGAGATGGCTCAGCAGTTAAGGCACTTGCCTCTAGTGCCTAAGGCCCCGGGTTCAATTCCCCAGTACCCACATGGGCCAGCCCCACAAGGTGGTGGCCCTGGTTCTCTCTTCTCTCTCTCTCTCTTTCTCTCTCTCTCTCTCTGTATATCTCTGCTTGAAAATGAATAAATAAAATTTATTTTAAAAAGTATAAGTTCACCTAACCGCCACATCTATCACCCCTTCATCTGATCGCTTTTGGGGAGGTGGCATTTCAACCTAGGACATCCTTTAGCCCTCTGCATTCACCCACACGTATTTGGTGCTGTGCATAGAGCAGTTAAGAAACCAAGCTAAAACAGCCTCTGCCTTCATGGATTTCTATTGTGGGAGGTAGATAGATCAACATAATTCCCAAGTAGCCTGAGGTTTGAATTCAGAAGGCCGTTTTAGCTCAGGTGCATGGGACATGCATCTCTGAGGTTATCTGAAGGGAGTGGAGGGAGCAAGGGAAATTTATGGAAATAAGTCTAGAGAAAGGCATTCCAGAAGACTAACAGCAAGTACCGAGGCCCCAAGAAGGACACTGTGGGGGCTGGAGAGATGGCCCAGTGATCAAAGGTTATTGCTTGCAAAGCCTGAATGCCTGGGTTCGATTCCCCAGTACCCAGGTAAAGCCAGATACACCGAGTGGCATATGAACCAGGTTCATTTGCAGCAGCAGGAGGTCTTGGCAAGCCCATTCTCTCTCTTTCTGAAATGAATTAATTTTTTTTTGAGGTAGGGTCTCGCTCTAGCTCAGGCTGTCCTGGAATTCACTATGTGGTCTCAGGCTGGACTCAAACTCACACCTTCCTACCTCTGCCTCTCAAGTGCTTGGATTAAAGGTAAGTGCCACCATGCCTGGCTAATCATTTTTTTAAAGAGGGGCAGTGTGGCAGAGTGAAGCAGAAGGTAAGAAATTGGGCAGGTGTAAAGCAGAAGGATGGCCAGTTCAAGGCCAACCTGAGCTATGCAGTGGGACCCTGTTTCCACCCTCTCCCAGGTATCAGAAAAGAGGTACAAGAGGCACCGAGGAGACCTTCCTGAGGGGTGCTTGTAGGTGTAGAGGCTTCAGGGGGGAAGGCCACAGCAGAGGGTTCAGCTCAGCTTGTTTGTGCTAATTTGTGGGTGTTGGGAGCTGGTCTCCGAATGGCATCCAGAAGTGCACCCCTGAACCAGTCAATACCAAGTCAGGCTCCTAGTTTTGAAAGCGCCTGCTCAGCCTCATCTGGACCATCTCCCCTGCATCTGGTGCATCTGGTGCACCGGGCCAGGTTTCCACATGGGTCCCACGGGGAATGTCTCTAAAGTACTAATCAGATCATGTGACTCTCCTGTTTAAAACTCAATGGCTTTTCTGTGAGCTCAGAATGAGTCCAAGCTCAGCCTGGACTAGAAGACCCAACGTGACCCTGCATGTGGCCCTGGCCTCCCTCTGCCACACTGACCTCCTTGGGGGCCCCAATCCAAGACTCCAGATTTATTAAGGTACAGCCCCGAATTCTCTCTGCTTGAAATCATTACTTGTCACTGCAAATGAACTCCACTTTGAACTTCTGGTTCTACCTGGGTCCTGGGGAATTGAATCCTGGCCATCAGGCTTTGCAAGCAAGTGCCTTTACGTCTTATTTTTAAAACTTTTTTTTTTCAGTCAGGGTTCTGGTAGCCCAGGCTGACCTTGAACTTGCTACAGAGTGGAAGCTGGCCTTGAACAACTGATTCTCCAATCTCCACCTCCTAAATTCTGGGATTATGGGTGGTGTCACCATGGGAGTGGCTGGTTTACCTATTTGTGTGTGTGTAGTATGTGTGGGTGGTGTATGCACAGGTGTGTGCAGACCATACCTGCAGTGACCAGGGAAGTGTGGTCCCCTCCTCTACTGCTCATTTACCTGTGTCCTTGAGACAGAGTCTCTCACTAAACTCAGAAGTGCTATTTTCTGCCAGACTGGCTGACCAGTGAGTCCAGCGATGCTCCAATCTCCACTCCCCACAGGACTGAGGTCACAGGCGTGTGTGGCCATGCCCAGGTGTTCACATAGGTGCTGGGGATGGAACTCAGACCCTCTCAGCCCCTCAAGTATGTGTGGCAAGTGCTTTTACCCACTGGGCCATCTCTCCAGACCTTTTGTTTTTCTTTTCTTTTTTAAAAAAATATTTTTATGTATGTACAAGGAGAGGGAAAAGAGAGAGAGGGAAAGAAAAAGGAAGAGAATTGGGCACATCAGAGCCTCTTGCCACTGCAAACAAACTCCCAATTTATGTACCACATTGTGCATCTGGCATTATATGGGTACTGGGGAATCGAACCTGGGATGGTAGGCTTTGCAAACAACCATCTTTAACAACTGAGCCATCTCCTTGCCCAATAAAAATATTTTGGGGGGTGGAGAGATGGCTCAGTGGTTTGCCTGCAGAGCCTAATGACTGGAGTTCGATTCCCTAGCACACACATAAAGCCAGATGCGCAAAGTGGCACATACGTCTAGAGTTCATTTGCAGTGGCTGGAGGGCCTGGTGCGCCCATTCTCTTTCTCTGTCTCTCTCCTTGCAAATAAATAAACACTTATTATATTATTTTGGCTTTTTGAGGTAGGGTCTTGTTCTTGCCCAGACTGACCTGAAATTCACTGTGTATGTAGTTTTAGAGTGGTCTGGAATTCACAGATATCCTTCTACATCTGCTTCCCAAGTGCTGAGATTAAAGACGTGAGCCACCAAGCCTGATTTTAAGGTCAGCATTGGTTACATTTTGAGGTTAAGGCCAGCTTGGGAGAGAGATGAACATTGTTTGAAAGAACCAAAAAAAAAAAAAGAAAGAAAGAAAGAAAAGAAAGAAAGAAAAGAAAAGAAAAAAAGAGAGAAAAGAAAAAGAAAAGACAGAAAGAAAATAGAAAAGAAAGGTGAAAAAAACTAAATAGAAGGACCCGAGCAAAAAAAAGAAACTTTGTCAAATAGCTTCTGAAGGGACAGTCATAACAGTATTGCTTCTTAAACATGTGTGTCAACATACATGCAGGACATGCAGGAGCCAGGTGTGGTGGCGCGCACCTTTAGTCCCAGCACTCAGGAGGCAAAGGTAGGAGGATCGCTGTGAGTTCAAAGCCAGCCTGAAACTACAGAGTGAGTTGCAGGTCAGCCTGGGCTTACCTACAAAGACAAAGGACCTGAGTTTGATTCCCCAGTACCCATGCCATGCCAGATGCACCAAGTGGCGTATGCATCTGGAATCAATTTGAGGTGGCAGGAAGCCCTGTTGTGCCCATACACATACACACTCTCTCTTCTCTCTCTTTAAAAAAAATAACCGCCATTGCTGAAGAGTGGGAGGCAGGAGGATCAGGAGTTCAAGGCCAGCCTGGGCTACACATACACACACACAGACACACACACAAAACCACCACCACAACAAAAAAGATACATAAATGCAAGAGATTCTTTTGCAGAAACACAGTAAAAATGCAAGAGCCCGGTGCAGTGGTACATGCCTGTAATCCTGGTATTCAGGAGGTAGAGGCAGAAGGATGAGAAGTTCAAAGTCATTCTTGGCTTTATTAGTTTGAAACCAGCCTGGGCTACATGAGCCATCTCCCCACTCCCCCCCCCTTTTTTTAACCTTTTGAGCATATAACACAACTGCAAAGTGTAAAGCTCAAAAATTACAAAAGGAGAGAATGTAACACATTTCAGCACCCCTGGAAGTGAGACTGTGGCCATTTCTCCTCTCTCCCTCCGGTTCTTCAGCTCAAACCACTGATAAGTAAGCACAGAGCGTTAGAACAGGGGCCGCTGTTCTCCACCTGCCTACTCTGGGTTTCCATGCACAATATCTCTTGTAGATGTTTTTACACAGTGAACTTCTTCATTCTTTCTTTATATATTTGCAAGCGGGGGGCCTCTAGAAGCTGCAAACAAACTCCAGATGCATGGACCACTTTGTGCCTCTGCTTTATGGGGGTGCTGGGGAATAGATCCTGGGTTGTTAGGCTTTTCAGGTAAGCGCCTTAAAGTTGAGTCATTTCTCCGGCCCTTCGATCTATTTCTTCTTTCTTTCTTTCTTTCTTTCTTTCTTTCTTTCTTTCTTTCTTTCTTTCTTTCTTTCTTTCTTTCTTTCTTTCTTTTTCTTTCCTTTCTTTTTTGGTTTTTCACTCTGGCCCAGGCTGACCTGAATCAGTATGTGTCTCAAGCTGGCCTTGAACTCACAGTGATCCTCCTACCTCTGCCTCCCAAGTGCTGGGATTAAAGGTGTGTGCCATCACACCCAGCTCTTTGTGTCTTTTTAAGAAAAAGAAAGAGGCAAACAGAGAGAGAGAGAGAGAGAGAGAGAGAGAGAGAGAGAGAGAGAGCGCTTGGGCATGCCAGGGCCTCCTGCCACTGCAAATTTCATACACTTGCACGACTGTGCATCTGGCTTTACATGGGTACTGGGGCATCAAACCCCGATTGTCAGGCTTGGCAGCGAGCACCTTTAACTGATGAGCCATCGTCTCACTAGTCCCACTTTTTTTAGGACACATGATATCCCAATTAGGTGGTGATTTTATTACTCAGATCTCTATGAGATTGCTTTCGGCCATTCATAGCGATGCGCAAGACGCCAAGGATGAAGCTGATCCAGACACAATCTTGCATATTTCGGATCTTTTTAAATGTTACATTCCTGGAATTGCTGACGGCTTGTTAAGGCTTTTCCCAACTCTACTCACCCCAGAAGGAACTGTTTGCCCACACCCTTGCCAACAATGTTTGGCATGAACTTAACCCTAAAGAAAAACAATAAGACAAGTGCAGGTAGACGCCTGAAACATGCCTTACTGCTTCATGTGAACTTTTAGAGATGTGGCCATGTTGGTTCCATCCAACAGAGTGGCTGTGAAACACTGTTGTCCCATTGGTGCATTAAACACTTTCTGGGGAGACATGAACAACATGAACTCCCCCTCGGATAGGGCACTCATCATGGACCAAAGAAATGATTACACAAAGCAATGAGTTTATTAGGGCTACTTACCACCCAAAAGCCCACCCCAGCATAAGTGATAACTCACAGAGGCTGCACCCTGGGGTTTACTGCAAGACCAGACTGTTTCCTCCTAAGCACTTCCTCTTCTTCCTCCCCCTTCTCCTCCTCCTCCTCCTCCTCCTCCTCCTCCTCCTTTTTCTTCTTTTTTGAGGTAGGGTCTCACTCTAGCCCAGACTGACCTGGAATGGAATTCACTCTGTAGTCTCAGGGTGGCCTTGAACTCACGGCAATCCTCCTACCTCTGCCTCTCAAAATGCTGGGATTAAAGGCATGCACCACCACACCCGATCTATTTTCACTTATTATATCACAGAGGGTCACTTACTGCTGCAAATGAATACCCATCCAAAAAATGGGTGGGCGGCCAGGGAATCGAACCTAAGCCGACAGGCTTTATAAGCAAGCACCTTTAACTGCTGAGCCATCCGCCAGCCCCACTTCCTGAGATCTGTGAGGTGTTTACATCCTGAACCTTAAGGAGTCTATGTTTCTTTTGGGTGTTGAACCTCCCCCCTCACCCCCCCATGAAATGTTTTCATCGGGAGGAAATTGCTGTACAACACCCATGAAGACTAAAGTTCTCCCCCTACCCCACCCTTATACACCAGTGACAGACCCTGGCCCCTCTTTTTAAAATATTTTATTTTTATTTGAGAGAGAGAGAACTGCAAACTCCAGACCCATGTACCACCTTGTGCATCTGGCTTTACGTGGGTACTGGGGAATCGACCCTGGGTCATTCAGCATTTCAGGCAAGCACCTTAATCGCTGAGCCATCTCTGTAGAACCATGACCCCTCTTTTCTTTTATTTTTTCTTTTTTCTTTTTTTTTTTTTTTTTTTTTGCTAGCCTTGGTCCAGCACCAAGGACAGAGCTAGCTCACAGTAGGTGCTCAATGAATACCTGTTACTTGTAATGCAATGAACATAAACAGGCTTATCAGAGAGGGAAACCGGGGCTCAGAAAGGGAGATCCTTGCCCAGGCAACCAAGGGGGAAGGCTGGAGCCAGGCTTTTTGTTCTGGGGTGTGGGGGGCTTTCTGAAGTCTCTGTCACTGCCTCAATTCATCTTGCAGTTCCCCTCACCCAGCACAGTGCCTGGCACAGGGAAGCCTTCATAAATGTGCATTTGTTGAAGGAATGAATGAAATATGTGTTGGGAAGAGTGGGAGGGGGGAGATGGGGTGGTGAGCTGGATTCAGCTTCCCAGGCCTGCAGCCCCCTCCTCTCTTGGGTGGGGGGGGGGATGTCCAAAGGACAAGCCTCGCCCTCTTCCCCCTCCCATGACCAGGAGTCGCTCGGCCCTCCCCCTCCGCCTCCCCCTCCCCAAGTCCCTTGGTCCTCCGCTTCCGGCTTCTCAGCCAGTCTTTCCTCTTCTAGTCTCTGACCAAAGACAGGGTTTCCGGGGGGAAGGCTTAAGCGGTGACACCCAGCCCAGCCTCCTCCTCCACACCCCCCCTCCCCACGTTCAGCCCCCTCCCTCCCCGCCGCCACCGCTGTCCGAGATCGGCGGGCAGCGGGGAAGGAAGAAAGAAGCGCAGGAGGCGGAGGTAAGACTGGACGAGCCCCAGACCCCCGCGCAGGACAAATCTGCAAGGCCTTGACCGGGCCCCAATTCTGCAGATCATGCCTACCGGGGACTGAAGGCTGCCCCCACCCCCTAACAGATATCCCCCTCCAGGATCTATTCCTCCTACCGTGACAGCCCGCAGGCGCCCATCCTCCCTCGACACTCCGCCCATGATGGGGTCTGGAGCCCTCAGCCTTCTAGTCCCCTAGGAATTTCCTGCAGCCAAGATCCCAGCCCTCTCCTCCCCCTGGTCTTGGGAGCTGAGGGGCCCCTACGGAAGCCCTCTCTTCTGCTAGACTCAGGGGCTCCTTCCGGATGCAAGGGTCTAGATCGCCTGTCTTGTCTAGTTGCAGACCCAAGAGTCTTGGCCCCTAGCTCTCCTCCCTCAAACCCAGGGTTCCAGACCCCAGCCCTCCCCCCTCAAACCCAGGAGTCCAGACCCCAGCCCTCCCCCCTCAGACTCAGGAGTCCAGACACCAGCCCTCCTCCCTCAGACCCAGGGGTGCAGATCCCAGCTCTTCTCCCTCAGACCCAGGGGTGCAGATCCCAGCCCTCCTCCCTCAGACCCAGGGATCCAGACACCAGACCTCCTCTCTCAAACCCTGGGATACAGGCCCCAGCCCTCCCCCCATAGGCTCAGAAGTCCAGACACCATCCCTTGTCTCTCAGACTCAGGGGTCCAGACCCCAGCCCTCCTCCATCAGACCCAGGGGCCCAGGCTCCAGCCCTCCTCCCTCTGGACCCAGGGGTCCAGGCCCCATCCCTCCTCCCTCAGATCTAGGGGTCCAGGCCTAAGCCCTCCTCCTCAGCCTCAGGGGTCCAGACCCCAGCCCTCCTCCATCAGACCCAGGGGTCCAGGCCCCAGCCCTCCAACCTCAGACCCAGGAGTCCAGACCCCAGTCCTCCTCCCTCAGATGGAGGTGTCCAGACTCCAGTCCGGTCCCTCAGACCTAGGAATTCAGTCAGGTACCAGCCCTCTCCCTCAGCCCTCCTGTCCCATCCTTAGCCCTCTCCTCCTTCAGGCCCAGTAGCCCACTTTCTGCTGTTTTCTGGCCTCTCCCTGACCCTGGCTTCTGGCCACACACTCGCATTTCCAGGGAATCCCACCCCAATTGGACCCTGAAAACAGTCAACTCCTGGGGCCTGGAGCAAAAGCAGTTGAGGCTGACTTTTGTCTCTCTGTGTCTCCTCCTTTGTATTTGTCCTGTCCTCTCCACCCCTGTCTCTTCTCATCTCTGTGTACTCCCAACTCTCCATCTCTCTCTCCCTCTCTCTCTCTCTCTTCTCTCAACTTACTCTTACTTACTCTTCCCATTCCTACCTCTCATCTCTGTTTCACTGAGTCTGCTTCTGATCTGTCTCTGTCTCTTCCTCTCTTTCCTCTCTCTCCTCTCCTCTGCCCCGTCTCTTCCTCCGGGCCCGAGTATCTCTGCCTCCTATCTCTGTCCCCTCTGCCACACCCCATATCGTCCTGTCTGTCCTTCCTTCATCTTCCCCCACTCCCCCACCCCCGCCTCTCCCCTTTCTCCCCACAGGCATGGATCCACAGCCCCCTCCACCTGCCCAGGGCAGCCCACCTCACCGTGGCCGAGGCCGTGGCCGTGGCCGAGGTCGTGGTCGAGGCCGTGGTCGTGGCAGGGGGGGCGCTGGAGCCCCTCGGGCACCTCTGCCTTGCCCTACCTGTGGCCGCCTCTTCCGCTTCCCCTACTACCTCTCCAGGCACCGGCTGAGCCACTCGGGGCTGCGGCCCCACGCCTGTCCCCTGTGTCCCAAGGCCTTCAGGCGGCCCGCCCATCTCTCCCGCCACCTGCGTGGCCACGGTCCCCAGCCCCCGCTGCGCTGCGCCGCCTGCCCGCGCACCTTCCCCGAGCCCGCGCAGCTGCGGCGACATCTGGCCCAGGAGCACGCAGGTGGCGGCGTGGAGCCGGTCACCGAGCCGGTGGTGAAGGAGGAGGCTGAGTCCAGCTGGTGCCCGCAGGACCAGGGCATGGAGCAGCCCAGCACGGCGATGGCCGAGGCTGCGGAGGAGGAGGAGGAGGAGGAGGCGGCAGCGTGGCCAGACGCGTGGCCCGCGGGAGAGCCACCAGCCCCCGTGGTGACCCCCTCGAGCACCGAGCCCCGGGAATCAGAGGCCGAGGAGGAGGCGGAGGCCGGGGCAGCCGAGCTGAGGGCCGAGTTGGCACTGGCCGCTGGACGGCAGGAGGAGAAACAAGTCCTGCTCCAGGCCGACTGGACGCTGCTGTGCCTCCGCTGTCGCGAAGCCTTTGCCACCAAGGGCGAGCTCAAAGCTCATCCGTGCCTACGCCCCGAGGGCGAACAGGAGGGCGAAGGGGGACCCCCGCCACGCCCCAAGCGACATCAATGCACCATCTGCCTCAAGGCCTTCGCCAGGCCCTGGTCCCTGTCTCGCCACCGGCTGGTCCACTCCACTGATCGTCCATTTGTGTGCCCAGACTGCGGCCTGGCCTTCCGCCTCGCCTCCTACCTCCGCCAGCATCGCCGCGTCCACGGCCCGCTCAGCCTGCTGGCACCGCTGCCCGGGGCTGGCAAGAAGGACGACAAAGCCTCGGATGGACGGAACTCAGGAAAAGGGCCCGAGGGGGGCGGAGGGGGAGAATGTGGGGGTGCCTCCGAAGGGGGTGAAGGCGGGCTGAATGGAGGAGATGTTGCCCCAGCCAGACCCCCCGCAGGGGAACCCCGATTCTGGTGTCCCGAGTGTGGCAAAGGTTTTCGACGCAGGGCACACCTTCGTCAACATGGGGTGACCCATTCTGGGGCGCGCCCCTTCCAGTGTGTGCGCTGCCAACGAGAGTTCAAGCGGCTGGCGGACCTAGCCCGTCATGCTCAAGTTCACGCTGGGGGTCCTGCCCCGCACCCGTGCCCACGATGCCCACGGCGCTTCTCCCGGGCGTACAGCCTCCTGCGTCACCAGCGCTGCCACCGCGCAGAGCTGGAAAGGGCAGAGTTGGAGAGGGCCGCGGCTCTGCAGACCGAGGCTTCACAGTCACCACCTACCCTGTCTCTGAAGCAGGAGGCAGAAGGGCTCCCCTTGCCCATGGCACACATCAAGGAAGAGCCACTCTCACCGGGGACCCCACCCCAGTCCCCACCAGCTCCCCCGGTCTTCCTCAGCGCCTCCTGTTTTGACAGCCAAGACCACTCAGCCTTCGAGATGGAGGATGAAGAGGTGGACAGCAAAGCCCACCTACGCGGGTTGGGGGGTCTGGCCTCCTGACCCTCATGCCCACCCTCCGCCCCTCCAATTGAGCTCGCTTGGTTTGCAGTAAGAAGGAGGGAAGTTGAAGGGGTGGCATCTGTCTCTGCCTACCCATCATGCCCTTGACACTAGAGAGGAGGCCCCGGCCACCCACCCTCCCCATTACCTACCCCTAGACCCTGGATGCGGGTTAGAAACCGCTCACCCCGACACGTGTCTTAAGGCAGAATGATTTGGGAAAGGAGGCGGAGGACACTTGACCAGAAGGATACAGACTGGTGGGTTTGTTCCAGCCTCCCTGTCCTATCACGACACACTGGACACCATCCACCTGTTTGGAACTGAACTGCCAGACCCTGGGGGTTCCCAATGGGCAAAGGCCTGTCCCTGTTTCTCTGTGAATAAATGTGAGTTCGTGAAAGCCTCCGAGTCAGGCTCTCTGTGGAGGTGTGTGTGCTGGGGGGGGGGCACTGCATGAATCGGGCTTGAGATCAGAGCAGGTAGAATAATGCTTATACACTAAGGCTCAGGAGGCCCTCAACCAAGCAAGAAGCTGGTGAATCTTGGGTTGAGAAGAAAGCAGTGTGAGAAGACCAAAAATCATGATGGCTGTCCTGTGGAATCCCAGCATGCACTCACTCAGCAAATCCACGATCACATCCTTTGCCTGGCATGGTGCTAAGTAGGGCCAAGGAATACTGAAAAAGACGCCAATTCCTTTCCCTGGAGTAGTTGGAATGCCTGACAGAACTTTTTTTTTTTTGTGATGATGGAATGTTCTAGTTCTTTGCTGCCCAGTATGGTATCCCTAGCCACATGTGGCTGTTTTGTTTAAATTTACAGTAACTAAAATAATAAATAAAATGAATGGGACATGGTGGTATATGTATGTCTTAAATCCCAGTACTCAAGAGGCTGAGATGGAAGGACTGGAATTTTGAGGCAAGTCTGAGCTACTTAGTGAGATCCTGCCTAAAAAATAAAACAAAGGTTGGAGAGATGGCTCAGCGGTTAAAGGCACTTGCTTGCAAAGCCTGATGGCCCAGGTTCAATTCCTCAATACCTATGTAAAGCCAGATGCACAGAGTGAGTTCATATGAAATTGCAAGAGGCCCTAGTGTGCCCATTTACTCTCTCTCGCTCGCAGTCATTGCAAATAAATAAATTAAATAACAAGCTCTAAATTAATTCAATTGCAATGAAAAATTTCTCACCATTTACTAGTTCATGGGCCAAATAACCCACATAACTACTGGCTACCATCCTGACAAGCATAGATCTAGAACATTCCACCAATACAAAAAGTTCTAGTAGACCATGCTGCTCTAGATAATAAATATTATTATAGCATCAGGAATTGATGTGGGAACCTTTGGGAGACTGAGTGGTGTGGTGACATTTGGCCTGAAAGGAGATGAAGGAACATTGTGTGAGAAACATTTATCTAGAGAAGAGATCTCCAGGCGATGGGGACCTCCAAGGTGAAGGCCATGGTGATACGGCCCATAGAAGCAGGATTTGAAGGAGAGAGCTGCAGGAAGGACCGGGCTATATCCCAGGAGAGCAAGCTGGCTGGCAGGTAGACATCAGTGGTGTGTTCTCCAACATGACCGGGGGGAACAAAATTGGAAGGAAGGAGTGATAGGAGAGGAGATCTGGGATGTGATGGAGGGGCACAGAGGGTTGGGTTGGTTAAGGAGTCAGGCTTCTATCAAAGTGGAATGGAGATTCTTGCAGTCTCTCTCTCTCTCTCTCTCTCTCTCTCTCTCTCTCTCTCTCTCTCTCTCTCATTTGGTTTTTAGACGTAGGCTCTCACTCCATCCCCAGCTGACCTGGAACTCACTTTGTAGCACAGGGTGGCCTTGAACTCACAGCAATCCTACTACCTCAGCTTCCCAAGTGCTGGGATTAGAGGCGTGCACCACCACACCCAGCTTTGGTTCTCTCTCTCTCTCTTTTCTTTTCTTTCTTTCTTTCTTTCTTTCTTTCTTTCTTTCTTTCTTTCTTTCTTTCTTTCTTTCTTTCTTTCTTTCTTTCTTCTTTTGTTTTGGTGTTTCCAGGTAGGGTCTCCCTCTAGCCCATGCTGATTTGGAATTCACTATATAGTCTCATGGTGATCTTCCTACCTCTGACTCCCCAGAGCTGGGATTAAAGGTGTGCACCACCACGTCTGACTAATAAACCTTTTTTTTAGGGTCATTTTCAGTACCCCGCAAAATTAAATAGAGTTCCCATACATCTATCTATTTTCTTGAAAAAATTCCTCTGAAATCAATTTGCAATATCATTTCATTGCCAACACTTCAGCATCCATTTCATAAGAGGGTATCAAGTATGTAAGTTTCTTGTCTTTAGCAAAATTTAAATGCAGTAAAACACACACATTTGGGCTGAATCAATGGCTCAGTGGTTAAAGGTGCTTGCATGCAAACCTTGACAGCCTGGATTCAATTCCCCAGGACCCATGTAAAACTAGATGCACAAAATGTGTCTGGAGTTCATTTGCAGTGGTTGGAGGCCCTGGTATGCCCATTCTTTCTTTCTCCCTCCCTCTCTCCCCACTCTGCTTACAAATAAAACTAAATAAAATAGCAAGTGCACACATTTTATATATCATATTTAACCATTGCGTGGGTGTGGGTGTACGAGTATGCATGCTTGTGGGTGCAGGTGTACGTGCAGGTGTGCTTGTACGTGCGTGGAGGTCAGAAGATGACTGAGTGTCTTCCTTAATTGCTCTCCACCTTATTTACTGAACTAGGGTCTCTCAATTGAAGAGCTTGCCAATTCAGCTAATCCGGCTCATCAGCTTGCCCCTGGGGACCCTCTGTTTCTGCCTCCCAAGTACTGGGAGTACAGGTGGGCTACCCACACCCACCTAGCATTCATATGGGTGCTGGGGATCTAATGTTTCTCTCCTCCATTGTAAAATTCTATTTCCAAACTCTCTTCCTCCTTCTCTCCTTTTCTCCTTCCTTCCTTCTTTCCTTCTTCCCTCCCTCCCTCCTTCCCTTCCTTCCCTCCTGTACTAAGGATTGAACCTAGGGCCTTCACCATGCTAGGCAATAGGCAGGCACTCTATCACTAAGCCACGCCCCCAGCCCCTCACTGGGTGGATTCTAGGCCAGTGCTCTCCCACTGAGCTACATCCTCAGTCCTCTTTTTACTTTTTTTAAAAATTTGATTCGGAAAAAAAAAATTTGATTCGAGCCGGAGAGATGTGTCAGCCGTTGAGGCACTTGCCTGCAAAGCCTAAGGATCCGAGTTTGATTCCCCAGTACCCACTCTGTCTCTTTTCTATCTCTCTGCTTGCAAATAAATTTAAAAAATTAAATTTTATTTATTTATTTATTTATGAGAAAAGGAGACTGTTGTTTTCTCCTCCAGGGGCACCGTTGGCCTCTGCAGAGGAAAAACAGAGAAGCGGTGGGAGCTGAAACGAGCTGTCTGCTGTCCACTGTCTCAGGGCTGGGGTCCACAGAGCTGGGGGGATGGCACAGGGGGATCCGGCGGGACACAGAGGCAAGCAGATGTGTATTGTATATCCATGTGGTTCTTTATTCAATTGGAGGAACTTACATTTTATAGGAAAAGGGGGTCAGGGGGATGGGGAATGGGGAAGAGAAAAGGAGATTGGTTGATGGGGGTGGTGAGTTGGCTGCCTGCACTGGGATAGGTGGGTATGGACAACCTGAGAATACCTCATTCTGGGGCCTGAGTGGCAGGAAATACGTGATGCTAGCCACCGTGGGGATGGGTACAAGGAAATTTTTCTGATACCCAATGCCAGTCATGCTGAGATGGAAATGCTGGTTTCTGTGGCTAGCCCATGGGGGTTGGGAGTCAGGGTAGATGGAGCCTGGAAACGCCTACCAAATTATCGGGGTTTCACCTCACTCATACATCCTTAACCCTTTGTTCTCCATGCCCTCAGTAGCAGCGCCAATAGGCAGTGCCCAACAGGAGACAAAAAGAGGCAGAGAGGGAGAGGGAGAGGGAGGGAGGGAGGGAGAGAGAGAGACAGAGAGAGAGAGAGAGAGAGAATGGGCACGCCAGGGCCTACTACCACTGCAAATGAACTCTAGACACATACGCCATTTTGTGCATCTGGCTTTATGTGGGTACTGGAGAATTGAACCTGGGCCATTGGGCTTTACAAGCAAGTGGCTTTGACCACTGA
>PVHP010020739.1:0-30288 GCA_004024765.1 Zapus hudsonius | reverse complement strand
TTAGCTTCCCCTGGCAGCTTGTGCAGTGCCCTCCAGCCCTTCACTAACTGCCATCCGGGGGTTGGTTACTATTCCAGACCTCGCTGGGACTCTCGATGAAGATCGATGGCATTTTGTGGTTTCTTCAGCAACAGGATTTTGTCTCAGGCCTGGGGAGGGCGTTCAAGAGCCTTGACAGAATTCTGTCTTGTTTTTGGATCCTCATGGGTCTCTTTGGTCAACAGCTCAGTGAGGGAAGGGACCGGTGACTGGGACCCAGGGCTTTCAGACTGCTCAATTATTCACAGACTTTGACATTCTCCCCTGCTACTCGTGACCCCTCTTGCCAGTTGACGCCCACTATTTACTCTTTAGGTTAGAGTATGCTCGTGAGGATTTTATGTTTTTGAACCTAATTTGGAATGGCATCCTGCTTAAGCCATTCCCCTCCCCCTTCCCTTACCCCTTATTCATAACCTCTCACTTCTTTCTACTAGTCTGCATAAAGAAAACAGTTATCTTGGTTAAGGACCGCATATAAGGGAGAGTATGCGGCGTTCAAATCTCTGTTCTTTTGAGTGTTCACTTAGTAAGATCTGCTCAAAGTCAGACCATTTTTTTCTAAATATTGATATGTCATTTTTCCTTTCAGCTGAGTATAGTTCCATCGTATAAATATACCACAGTTTCACTGTCCATTCCTCCATGGATGGGCATTTGGGTTGATTCCAGTTCTTGGCTATTATGAATTGAGCTGCTATAAAAATAGTTGTACAAAATTTTCTGCATCAAGATGTGGCGTCTTGCAGGTAGATGCCTAGTAGAGGGATAGCTGGGTCCATTGGTAGTTCTATGTCCATTCTCTCTTGGAGTCTCCACACTGCTTTTCATAGCGGTTGAACAAGTTTGCAATCCCACCAGCAATGAATGAGGGTTCCTTTTTCCCGCATCCTCGCCAACGATTGTTGTTGGTTTTCTTTATGATTGCCATTCTGACAGGGGTAAGATGGTATCTCATTGTGGTTTTGATTTGCATTTTCCTGATGCTTAAGGATGCTGAGCACTTTCTTACATGAGTCAAGGCCATTTGTGTTTCCTCCTCTGTGAATTTTCTGTTGAGATCAGTACTCCATTTTGTGAGGGGGCATTTTGGGTTTTTGTTAATAATAATTTTTTGAGTTCTCTGTAGGTTTTTGAAATTAGGCCTCTGTCAGAGTTGTGGCTGGTGAAAATCATTTCCTAATTTGAAGGGAGTCTATTGGCTCTGAGTGTGGTTTCTTATTCCCTTTATTATGACCTCAAAATTGTTTTATTTGGATGTTTCTAATCCCAAAGATAGCTTAGACTAACAGTAAGACTGGTAAATTAGATGCATTGTCCTTTATGTTCTTGCTTTGTTCTCAGTTGATATTCTTCTGTGTTGTCGAATATTAAACCTGGAGGCTTAGTTACTTTTCACATTGCTATGACCAAATACCTGAGAAAAGCATCTAACAGGAAGAAGGAGTTTATTTTGGTTCATGGTTCAGAGAGTGCCATCCCTCATTGCCAGGGAGGCATGGTGGCTGGGGTGGTAGGAGCTTGTGCTATAGCTGCTCAGGAAACAGAGTTCCTGCTGGAACCAGAATTGCATAGCATCCCTAATGTTCCCCCCAGTAGACCTCTTCTGCTACCTGGGCCACAGTGTCAAAAGCTCTAAAATTTCCCAGTGCCACCAGCTGAGAATAAAGTGTTCAACCATATAAGCCTGTATGCAGTCATCGTCTTTTAACTGTGGAAATTAGGGCCTAATAAAGGAAGTGAAATGCCCAAAACTCAGAGTAAGCATAATACTCCATAAATTTATCTTTGTAACAAATGGGATGCTTTCATAGGGGAACAATCTTGTCTTTGCTATATGATGATTTCCATGATTGCATTCTGTAGACAGTACTAATGGCTGGATATGTTGTATTGTTTTTGTCTGTCAGATTCTAGCATTGCAGATTCTGCCTTGCTTCAACCCTAGCCTAGGTGCAAACAGCATTCCTTGGGGAGAACAATGTACCACTGTTTTGCTCAGTTTGGATATATGGAAGTACCTTGGCCAGCCTTTTTTTTTTTTTTTGTTACCTGTGGTTGCTTTCTGGTTTCAGGTGTTATGCTGGACTCAAATCTGATATTCTTGAAGTTTGAAATAAAGTTGAATTGTGGAACTGATGGGAGGGGGGTGTGCGGGTGAGCTGAAGAAGTAGAGAACAGAGACGATTTGGCAGAAAGCAGAGCACCCCAGGTGTAAGAACTACATAGCTTTTGCTCTTTGTACGGCTATATCAGATTTTCAAATCGCTTTGCTCTGCTTCTACTTGGCCTTATCCAAATATCTGGATCCTGCAGTCTCCACTGCTCTCCTTGAATGGTCTCACAGCAAACCTATTGGGAAATTATGTTTCTTGCAAATTCTCAGGATTAATTCCCAGAGCCTAGGCCAAGCCTGTACTATATGGGAGGCATCAAATAACAACCTAGCCTGGTAGTATTTATCTCCCTCTTAAAGTGTAACTGAATTATCCCCATTATGTCAACCACTTCAGCAAGTATTCATATTTTAGGTGAACTATGGAAAAAGCACTTGGCCCAGAATCAGACAATTTGGGTTCAGCCCCATCTCTGACACTTGAGTATTCTTTTAAGCAAGTGTTGTGGTCAGCTTTCTAGTTCCTGCGCAGAAAGAACACAAACAAAAGCAGCTTATGGAGGAATGGGTTTATTTGGTTTACGGACTCGAGGGGAGACTCCATCCTGGCAGGGAAAACGATGGCATGAGCAGAGGGCTGGACATCACCTCTGCTACAGCACTGCAAACAGCGGCAGGAAGGTGTGCCAAATACTGGCAAAAACATAGCTCCAGAGAGGTTCCAATTCCTGAACTGCTGTCAATTGGGGATCGATCATTCAGAACACATTCTTTTGTTTGTGGGGAACACCTGGATCAAACCATGACAGTAGTTATCCAGTTTCTCCATCACATTTGTTGAAAATACTTTTCTACAATGTGTGTTTTTGGCCTCTTTGTCAAAGATCAGGTGGCTGGTGTTACTTGAGTTTTTATACCTGGATCTACTGTTCTATTCCATTGATCTAGGTGTCTGTTTTTATGCCAGAATCGTGGTATTTATTACTATGGCATTGTAATATATCTTGAAATCATGTATGGTGATACCACAATAGTATTATTTTTGCTGAGGACATCTTTGCCTACCCAAGGCCTTTTGTGCTTCCATATGAATTTTGAGATTTTTTTCATTTCTGTGAAGAGTGGTGTTAGAATTTTGTTTAGAATTGCATTGAATCTATATTGCTTTTGAGAAGATGGTCATTTTTATAATATTATGGTTCTCAGTATGTAATGGTGAAGTTAAAATTCATGTTTCATGATTTTTCATTACGTTTTTTATGATTCCATGTTTCCACCATGGTCTTTGGTGTGTTATATTTTGTAAAATGATACTTTCAACATGCCCATCATGGCTAGTAACATTTATGCTACTGTATCACATCATCAAATAATATTTGATAAAGTTACATGGCCAGCTGCTCATACCTTATGGTCATTTCTGTGTCCTCTACCCTTGTACAACTGGTACCTGTTTCTGTTCTTATGCCATAGTTACCTATAGTCATCTTAGCACAAATCATATCAACTGATCCTGCAACTCAATATATGCCTTTTTAGTATTGCCCAATGCCATTCTAATATGATTCATTGTACATTAGTCAAGATAAGCTATCTGCTACTGAATTGTAGTTATCATATCTGCTACAATATAATAAAACATTGACTATAATAACTATAAATGGAGTGTATGGTTTTATTATACTTTTATTATACTTTTGATTTTAGGGAAAGAGTGTCTAATATTTAGCCATACATCAAGTCTAGGTTATTAATAAAGTTCATTAAACCCCTTATTGCATTTGTAATTTAAACAGGATCTATAATTATACCCATCATTCACTCCTCAAATTGGAAATTTGGGTTAATTTGATTTTCTGATCTAGTCTCATCTATCAATTTTGTTGGTGTTTCAAAAACCGACATGTTTATTCTCTCTGTTATCTGTTGAACATATTCATTTTAGCATAATGTATTATGATCATTTATTTAGTTATGATCATTTTCTAAACATAACGATTCTTTTGCCTGAGACAAGGCAAATTCTTGTTTATAGCTTACCTGAACATTCATCATAAGGGGTACACCCATACCAGATCTCAGGGTTGGGTAAGAGACAGGACAAATAACACTCCTGATTCTTCAAAGTCTCCTAAGCTACACTAAGATGAGTCATCATAGCCACTCAGACTAGGAAGGTCAATGTTTAAGTAGGTCCAGGTTTTTCCTTCATTTATTAATTTTCTAAGTCATAAGTGTAGAAAGTTCTGACAACACAACAGTCAACAAAATAGAAAAGATTTCTAGTTCAAGGAGTTCACAGTGTATGGGAATACTGATAAATACAATAACTTATGCAGGGAGGAACTCTGGGAATTATTGTGACGGATGTGACATTGGACCTGTGACCTGTGCATGATGATTATGAACTGGTGAATTGCAGGTTTCAAACAGAGGAGGCAGGCTTTTCTCTCACACGTGCAGACCACAGGGAAGAAGTGAGCATGCTCTGCAATACAATGTAAAAGTAGTTCAGTCACCCTTGAGCAGAGAGGGAAAGAATGAGTAAAGAAAGCCAGAGCACAAGCAGCTCATGCAAATCTTTGCCAAAAGCTCGGGTTCGATTTGTAGAGCTAATAAAAACCACCTAACGTTCCTGTCACATAAGCAGATTTGTATTAGAGGAAACATTCTGGTTACTAGATACAGAGTGGGCTCACAAAAGGTAAACATGGAGTAAAAATTAGAAAGAAATTGATGCTGGGGAATGGAGAAATCTGAAGAATAGCTTTACTGTTCTGAAAAATCCCCACTGGAGCTTTCATGGTTTAGATATTTAACAAATGCATGTTTACACAAACCAACACCACATTCCCATACTACGTAGAAATATAGGAAAAAATCTTCACATTGATTTACTGCTACTACTATTATTATTTTGGGTTTTTGAGGTAGAGTTTCAGTCTAGCTCAGTCTGACTTAGAATTTATTATGTAGTCTGAGGGTGGACTCAAACTCACAGTGATCCTCCCAAGGGCATCCCAAGTGCTGGGATTAAAGGCATGTGCCACCATATCCAGCCCAGTTTTATTATTTTAATAGTCTGACTAGCAGTATAAATATTAAAACTGAATAAAAGTGTGGGCTGTGGAGATGTCTTAGCAGTTAATGGTGCTCACTTTAAAAGCCTGCCAACCCACGTTCTCTTCTCAGTACCCAAGTGAAACTTAATTTTAAGATTACACTTCTGTAATCCTAAAGTACATATGACAATGGGTGGCAGAGCCAGTGAATCTCAAAGCTGAAGGCTTACTAGTCAGGCCTTCCCAGTAGCTAAACATGAGGAGAAGAAAGAATATATTACATGGTATATGTTTTGCATGTTTTGTCATTATCATATTTTATTGCATTTTAAATTTAAAATGACTTTAATGGGTACATAAAATCATAACAATCATATGTTTATGAACATACAATTTGTTTTTTATTTTCTAAATATTTTTATTCATTTGAAATACAGAGAGAAAGAGTCAGACAGAAAGAGAATGAGTAATGGTGTGCCAGGGCCTCTTGCCACTGCAAACAAACTCCAAACACCTGCACTACTTTATGCATCTGAATTTACATGGGTACTGGGGAACTGATCCCAGGCTGTCAGGCTTTGCAAGCAAGTACCTTTAACTTCAGAATCATCTCTCCAGCCATATGATACAATTTAAAAACAGCTTAATGTTTTACATTATTCATTTCTTCTCTTTATGTTTCTGTATACTCACTGTACATACTGGTAGGATTCATATAGACAGTTTCTTCAAGTACATCATATTATACTGACCATATTCATACCTATCTCCCTCCCTCTCTTTAGTGTCCCCTCCCCAATATTTTGATATGTGTATATGCCATGGAATGTTTAAATCAAGTTCATCATCTATCTCTTCATTCATTTATTATTTCTTTATGATTAAAAACATTCAAAAACTATCTAAGCACTTAAAAGCATGCAGTACCTTCTTATTGTTTATAGATACACTACTGTACACAGAACCCTGGGCTGCTTGCTCCTAAGTGTAACTTTGAGTTGTCACTCAACCTCATGTCAACTGTACTGGTAATAACTTCTCTCTACTTCTAATAGATGATTGTGAACATGGTGCTTTATGGATATGTCAACTCAGATTTCATCATCTGAAGGTTTTTAGAGTGTGCTTTCTACTCAGATAGTCAAAGTACTGAAGGAGAGGTTTCTGTGCATAGTCATGAGCCGGGTACTCATAGCTTCTCCTTTTGTAATTATTCCATTCACGTTTGTTTGCTCAATATTTTGCAATAAAAAATAGCTACAAATTGGGTGGCTTAAGTACACATACATTTATTTCTTTGTCCACACTTCTGAATTCAAGTTCAGCATGTTGGCAGAGCTATGTGCTCCCAGTAGCCTCTATGGGACAATCATCCTGGCCCTTTTCAGCTTCTAGTAGCTTCAAGATTTTCTTGACTTGTGACAGCATCACTTTAATCTCTATTACAGTTGAGACATGGTGTTCTCTCTTTGTGTTCAAATGTCCCTATTCTTGTAAAGACACTAATATTTGGTTTTATGGTTCACCCAAACATTTGAGTCCATTTTCTGTACTAACAGATTGCAAATGACCAGGTAGGTATTTTGCCAAGAAAATAAGCCCATTTAGCTCATTTATCTGGAGGATGGAAGTCCAAGAACAAATTTCTGCATGGTGACCATGTTGTGTCAAAATAGTATTGTGGGAAAGCAGAAATGTGGTGTAAACATGCATTAGAGACAAAGCATCAAGGACAGATTCACCTTAATAACATCCATTCCTGCACCCCTTACCCAGTCCCATGAAATCAACCTAGTTCCCCTCTCAAATGCCCCATGTGCCAATACCATCATAATGACAATAAACTTTCAAAATGAGTTTCAGTGACAAAAACCATATTGAAACAGTATAGTATGAGTTTAAAAAAATATTTTGTTTATTTATTTGCAACGAGAGAGAGAGAAACAGAGAGAGAGAGAGAGAGAGAGAGAGAGAGAGAGAGAATGAAAAAATGAGAATAGGCACACCAGGGCTTCTGGGCTTTGCAAACAAACTTTAGATACATGTGCCACTTTGTGAATCTGGCTTCAAGTGGGTACTGGGGAATCGAACTCAGGAAATTAGGCTTTGCAAACAAGTGCCTTAACCACTGAGCAATCTCTCCAGCCCCAGCACAGTATGAGTTTATCTTTACTTGATTGCATCTGCAAAATCCCTGATACCAAGAAGGATCACATCCATGGTACTGATGTCACAATTAAAAACTGTAATTAAGCATCTATACTGCATTGCAACTTTTATATAAAGCACGTGTCCATCTGACTAAATGACACCATTTTCTTGTCTGTTTATACACAGCTGAAGGTCTGAGCTTGATCTGTGAGTGTTTTTACATTTTACACTATTGTTACTAACCCTATCATGGTTGTTTGCTCACATAATGAGTATATACCATGACAAAACCCCAATCCTCTATGTGTAATTCATCATAATGAGTTTTCATAAAGGATATGTTCATGTAATTTTCTTTTTGGTTCATAGAGCAAATATACCTGAGCAATAGTTACACTCCAGTTTCTTTCTACACCACTGTAAAGTAAGTTATTACATTTGGCAGCCTGTGTTCTGTAGGTGCATGGCTGTGCATCATGAACACATATTCAAATGTCCTTTTCTTGAATCTTTGTTGTCTCAGTCAGATCTGCTCTCAGAAAAGTGGTGTACATCCCCTCTTTAGACTGAGGATGGTTTTCATTATTTTATTCCTTCTTGAGATCTCATATATATCCCATCAGTCATACATTTATTGAGCCATTCTGTGTAATAATACTAATGTATTTTAATGAATCTTTGCTCCTGTCCTGTGTTTGAAGTTGTCATATAGATTTCCACTTAGACACGAAGTTCATGTGAGAATATATTGTCAGTATCTACTCTCTTTATGGAAATAGATATTTTGTACCATGGTTATTATTAGTTGATACACTGTATTTTTGGTATTAACATGAGTGAGTATATCTCTCCTTTATCATCAATTTCCACTCTTCTTACGTGGTACTAGCTCACCTTGTGAGATCCTCTGTGTGCATCGTGGTTAAATGCCCAGACTCCTGTGGTGGCTGATCCTGCACCACGGATGTTTGAGCATGCGCTATGGTGTCTACTTCTGCAACACTGCCATCTGCTTCTGGAACATGGCCAGTCATTTCTCTACTGTTTTAAATTGTGTATCATATCTGTCAGAAGAATCTCAGCATATTGTCATCTATTATTGTACTAAGAGGATGGGTAATGGAGCCAAAGTGACTACCTTTGAATCCCAACTTATCCACTTACTAGCTTGAGATCTTGGACACATCAATTCGTGTCTCCATATTTCCTTTTTGTAAAAAATGAGAAAACTAACACCTCATGAAGTTGTTGTGAGGATGACATAAGTGACTGCATGTAAAATCTTTCAAACACTGCCTGGTATGTTGTAAAATGTATATGGTGGTGGTGGTGGTATAATGCTCCTTGCTTTGGTGTCACGGTTATGAGCTTCAATTCCGAAGCTATCTCAATGTGTTCTATGCATGATCAGGTGTCATACTTAGAGTGGTGTTTAAAGTACCATAATATAAGTCTATGCGATGGAGGACTGACTGTGACTCATTGCTGCCTGTTTTCTGTTCTTCTGTCACTACTCTCTTCCCTAAAAAGATTGTTCATCTTCCCTTAGGATGGAGCTGTCAGAGTATTTTCTCGGCATGTCTGGGTATACATCATGGTGAAATGCTCAAACATCAGTGGTAATTATTCCTACACCACGGTTGTCTGAGTATGTGCCATGCTATCCCCACCAACATCATTGCCATTTCCTGCTGGCCTAACAACCATCCCATCATGAATTATGCTTCCCCTGTTCTTACATCTGTTTCTATTAGCACATTCCTTGCTAGGTTATCATATCCTCCGACTTGTATTTCACTGTATAGGGTTTTGCTCATGCACCATGGTTGTTTGAGCAGGAAGCACACTTGTCTGCTCATACCCCATGGTTCCTGAGCAGGAGCCTCAACTGCCCACGGTGCTTTATCCACTATATATATCCATTTATATTCTGTAGTTATTTATGCCCATTTCATGGATCTCTGCTTCTGGATCACTCTTGCATTTTCCTTTAACAAGTGAGAATTGCTACTGCATGCCACCAGACTGCCTGTGCATCAGGCTCAAATATCCAAATGCTTTGGTGACTTTTCATGCCCTCTGGCTATTTAAACATGCGCTATGCCTTCACTTGATCCATCACTGTCATCTGCGCCTAGATGAAAGGGAACTGTGCTTTACTAATTACCACCTGCATCCATTTCCACATGCATGGTCTATCTGCTGTTCTAACAGCATCACTTGCAATTCATGCCATGAGATCGTATAGATAAGCATCGTGACCAAATGCTTAAATACAAATGGAGGCTGTTAGTGCAATGTGGTCATGTGAACATCCGAGCCTATGGTGGCAGGACTCCCTTGGCCTAGTTGACATTTATTCATGCAGCAGGGCTGTTACTATGGCTCTCTTATAAGGCACAATATCTATTCGACTGAGTACCACATCATAGCTTTCTTATAAGAAAGTGAGTTTTTGTGCCTTATCAATATATCTTATCTCCTGTGGTGTGGCTCCTTTATCATATCATAGAGTGTTTTTATGTACTTGAGCACATCCTGATCAAATGATCAAACAATGCTGATGGCTTTCATCAGCTTTGGATGCCCATGGTGTGTCTTTATGTATCTTTGCCACATGCTTCTGGAACAAACATTCATGCTTTGACATGTAACATATCCATCTATGAGTTACCCATCCATAGCTACTTTCCACATATACCTTATTTGTTGGTCAAAATGAATCTGGACTCATTTTTAATGGTTGTATGAATATGCATAATGCATTCTCCTGTTTTACTGTGTTCGAAATTTAACTATGACCTTGTCTCATTCATTAGACTTGTGTGAAAATGCACCATCATTGTTTTGTAATAAAATCGAATTTTCTGTATAATGAATATCATTTTGAGCATCACAATTATTTGTTAATACAGTATGATTCCCTCCTCCCTCGCCCATGGTGTCTGCTCCTAAATACTGGATGTAAGCTCATATCACAGAACCTTTGGAGTGTGCATTGTGTTCAAATGCTCAGACTCCTGTGGTGGCTGCTCATGCACCACGGATGTGGGAGCATGTGCTACAGTGTATATTTTTGCTACATTGGTGTCTGCTTCTTGAACAAAGCCATTTGTTCCTGTGCTCTGTGTTTTTGATCTTTTCCAGCATGGTATCATCAGAGGACCGGCACAGTGCTGACTCTGAATCTCACCTAGGTTATTTAATAGTCTGGTGTCCTTCAGTCAGCTCCCTCCTCTGTGTCTCTTTTGTCAACTGTAAAATAATGATGACAATACCTACCTCATAAGGTTGTTGTGAGGGCTCAATGATTTAAATATAAAATTCTTTAGTGCCTGGAACATAGTCCATGCATTTCAGTCACATGTTCCTGTCAATTCAATATGGTTATCTAATGTTATTTCTGATTTCTTATTCTGCATCATTGCCTCTACTTTGTCTCCCATGCTATTCATTACTGTGTTTTTCGTTACTTATCAAGCTTCCCTGAACATAGTTGACCACTCTACTATTTTTACAGTGTCATTTGAGCACTTGCTTTTCAAGGTATATTGGTGTATATCTTAGTCAAATACTCAAATATCAGCACTGTTTTTACTTTAATATGGCCATCTGATCATTTTTATTGTGTCTCCACCAATATTCTCATTTATTTCTGAACCAAGATGGCTTCTTGCTCTTAGATTGTGATTATAGTAATTCTTTTCCTAATCACTGTGACAAAATACTGGACACAAGAAACTTAAGGTACAAGTGGCTTACTTTGGCTTACATTTTTAGTACAGTTCATCAAAGGCATGACAACTTGGAACAGCTTGTTCTGTGGTGAAACTAGCTTATTCATACATTAGCAGATCAAGAAGCAAAGAGAACAGTGTTGGAGCAGGGCCATCCTATAATCCTGGAAGGCCCCACCCCAGTGACTGACTGCCACCAGCCAGGCTCCATAATCTCCCCCAAAGATTTCCACCATGTTCAAACACAGGAGCCTGAGGGGAAATTTCAGATACAAAGTATAGCAGCGATCATCTGTGTAATCTTCACTTTGTAGCTCTTTTCCTTGCACCTTGTCTGTTTCTTTACATTTCAGTGTTGGCTCCTGCTTTCTGGTAGAGTGAGCATGTGCAAACACTTTCTGTTCATGTGTTTACAATATTTGCACGTGTGTTTGGTGTTGTACTGTGGACTTGTATTCATGTCCTATGAGAGAGAATGTAGTCATTAATCTTGAACCGAGGCTAGAAGAATGAAATATCCTGCATACTGATTAGGATGATTAGTTAGAACAACATTGTGTTTGCCTATGCTGCCATTATCCTAAATGGTTTACACTGCAGTCATCTGAATATGCCTATGGTCAAATGTTCTGACTACTGGGATAGCACCAGAAATGTTTGCCAATGGATAATATATTTATTTATGCAATGGAAGTGTCTGTCTATATCAAGAATATAGCCTTTAGTTCCCTATTCCAAAAATCTCCTACTATGTCTGTCAGATGGAGCACTCTCTAATATGCAGGCTAGTCTTATTTTTGTGTCTTAATTTCCTTATCTCTAAAGTAATATTAATGATAACATTATTTACTTGTTGTGAGAGCAAAATGATTATTATATATAAAAAGTTTGATTATTGATGTACAATAACTTGTAGACAAATGTAAACAATAATTTTCTTATCATCATAGGATTATTTTCTTTGTTCTCTGTCATGATTGATAGTCCATGTGCTGTGATTACCTTGGTTGTTCATTATGGTCAAATGCATAAGTACCAGTGTGTGTGTGTGTGTGTGTTTTCAGATGAGATTGGGCACGTTCAGGGTGGTATGGCCATAGACTGTGTGTTTTCAGTATTTTTATTTATTTAATTATTTGTGACCAGAGAGATATAGAAGAGAGACACAGAGAGAATGGGCGCACCAAGGCCTCCAGCCACTGCAAACAAATTCCAGATGCGTGCTCCACCTTGTACAAACTGGGGAATCGAACTTCGGTCCTTAAGCTTTGCAGGCCTTAACCCCAAGCCATCTCTCCAGCCCACCTGTGTGTGTTTTACAATGTACAAATTAGTCATCTATCATTGCCATCTACTCCTTGACCATTCTGTATCATCTTATTTTATAATTAAAATATATTATACAATGCCCATTTCAGTAAATACTATTCTATGATGTTCTTTACCTATTGTTTCCACTTACTTCAAAAACATATTTGTATGGTTGTTTGATATGTTCTTATAGTTTATGTATCATATTATTTTTCTTTTGTATCCAGATTCTCAGCATATAGTTTGAAGTCATTTGCTATATCAGTAATTTCTGTTTCTATGTCATTGCTAGTTATTCATATACTGTATTTCTTTTCTTTTTATTTATTTTTATTTTATCTTTATTGCCCCAAATTAGACACATTTTTTGAGTAAATATTATGCTTGTATTATCATTTCCCTCCTCCCTGTCCCCAATCCACTGGGTATCCTCCTCGGTGGGCACACTGGATCAATCCATGTTGCAAGGGGTTATGGATAGCACAGGAGGCAACTTTTATGAATTGTAGCTGAGGGGGATAATGTCTCTGGGTAATCTCTCCCACCATGGATGGCTCTTATAATCTTTCGGCCCCCTCTTCCACTCAGTTCCCTGAGTCATGGAGGGTGAGTTTTAAGTCTGTTTTATTGTTATGAACTTAAGTCTCTGTGCTTCTACTTTAAGTTGTGTTGGAAGGTGTTGGTGTCTGTCTTGCTGACTTATCCTGGGTTGACTGATTGGCTGTGGTTATAGGTCTCTTTCTTGCCCCACCACTGTTTCAAGTGTTTCACTTGAGGCCTACATGATAGGCCTGGAGTGGTTTGTCTCTTGCTGTGATATCAGCCTTCAGCCTGCGATTCATCGGTGGAGTTGGAATGACCACAGCTCTCTTACTGCCTTCTGAAAAATACAAACAGAATCTCCATCGGAGCGTTATAGGTTAAATGAGGCACACATTTCTCTTTTTTTTGAGACAAACATTTCTAATTTGGCAAAATTCTATTGAGATTAGCCTCTCTGTAGTTCTCTGTTAATGGGGATTTCTTTTTGGAGCTCCAGTTTTTGGTTTATTGACATCATACCTATAGACAATGTAACATTTTGATAAGTCCCCCACTCCTTCCTTCTTTTTCCCCTTCAAAATCTCTTATTTCCAGCTAGTCTATCTTCTGTGACATCATTACCTTTTGTTTTAGGTAGATCCCTAGAAGGACAGTTCTTAATTCAGACAACGGATCTTTTGCAGACTTTTTATTCATGCTGCTAGATTGTTTTCAAGGAAGATTGCATAGATTTTTGCACTTGTTAGCATATGTATATGGGATTTATGTCTTACCTCCAACAGAATTGTTCAGTGTTGAAAAAAAATTTTGTTCATTTCATTGGTGGAGCAATGCCTAATTTCTTTAATTGCATTTCTTTAATCGTTAGACTTTTTTTTGTAAAGAAGTATCTCTAATCAACATTCTGAAATGGTTAGCATTCAGTGGACATAGGACTTATTTTTCTGTATTTTAAGCTTGAAAATATGAAATGCAATTCATAAAGACAGTGCCATAAAGATGCACATAGTTTAAGAACAGTTCTAAGGGGAAAATCTACATAGTTACCATGTACCTCAAGATCTATGTCACAGTAGGCAGTACTGAAGCTTGTAACAGACCCCTTTCTTATCTCAGATGTTTCTTTTATCATTGGACATTACTATGTATTTTGCTTGTTTCCTTAAACATTTTATTATATGTATAGTCTAAGTTATGTTAGTTTTTCTTATTGTGAATTTTTTAAGCATGGAATTATGTTGCAGTCCTTTGAACCTTGACTTCAGGAGCTGTTTCTCTTATAGGCCCCCACAAAGTGGGCTTTACTAATCTCCTATGTATTTCCCAGTCCGTTCAAATTGGCTGTCAACACTACCTACCACAGAACTAGAAGAAGACATAAATGAAAAGCTCTAATATATTGATCTGGGTAATGAATTTTGGGGTAGGATAGGATTGCATCAAACTAAAAAGCTTCTACACCGTAAGGAAATAACTAAGTGAAGAATCATTCTTCAGAGTGGGAGAAAATATTTTCAAATCAGACATCTGTCAGGGTGCTAATGTTGCAAACATATAAAGCACATAAACACTTCAATAACAGGAAAACAAATATCACAATTAAAAATATGCAAAGGACTTAAACAGATATTTCCAAAAGACTTACAAATAGTCAATGAATACAAAAAATTCTCACCTCTACTAACAAGCAGGAAAATGCAAATGTAAACTGCAATATGAAGCCATCTCGTGCCTATTAAATTGGCTTCTATTAAAAATATAACAGCTGTTATCATTTGGAGAAATGACACTGTATATATTGCTGTTAGGAATGTAAAGAAGTATAACCAGTATGGAAATTAATATGGAGGCTCCTCAAGAAACTAAACCTCGAGCTCCAACATGTATGTCATACCCAACATACGTCCAAAGGAACTGGACTCAATGTGCCAATGGCAAATCTAAATTCCTATGTACATTACATTGTTCACAATAGCCAAGATGTGAAAATGTCCATCAAAAAATGAAGAAAATATAAATATACCCAATGGAATAGCAGGAGTTTTAAAAAATAGGAAATCCTGTCATTTTTGACAATATGGACAAAACTCAAGCATATTATACTATATAAAATTTAGAGACCCAGATAGATAAATCCTTTAACCAAGTGTAGAAAGCTTAAACTCACATAATTAAAAAGTGGAGTGATCGTTACTAGAGGCTGGAATGGGAAGGGAAATAATGGAGAACTGATGAGCAGAGAGTACAAAGTTTCAGTTAGAAGATATATTTTAGTTCTACTATGAAGTTGAGTGACTATAGTCAATATATGTGTATGTAAATTTCAAATGTATAACCATAAAATGACATATTAATTTGATTGGTTTGATAGTCATCACACTATACATATGTCACATGTAGTTCATAAACTACATGTTATGATTTTTCCATTTAAACGTTAATACATTTAAAAGATCAACCTGTATACCTAGTAAAGAATGCCCTTTCATCTTGCAATCTTCTTTGAGACTTTAAACTATTATTATTTTTAACTTTGTATTGATAACTTTCAGAAATACAAACAACATACTCTGATCATAATCCCATCCTAACTACCCGTTTCCCTCTGCCAAATTCCCTTCCACTGAATCTCTTCTTTCAAGTAGCTTCTCTTCTATTTTGATGTCACCAGTTTCCCTCTCCTATTACGCAGGTTTCTGTAGGTAGCATCCGTCTCTGTGAAGTCATGAATATCACAGGCACTTTGTATCTGGAAGACAGCATTGTAAGTAGTCCCTCCCCTTCCTTTGACTCTTCCACAGTGGTCCCTGAGCCTTGGAGGGTGTGATAGAGATGTTTCAGTTAGTTCTGAACACTCCACTGTCATTTATTCTCAGTAATATGGTGAGTTATGAGTCACCCCCTGTGGTCACCACCATCTGAAAAGAGAAGCTTCTCGAACTAAAAGTGAGAGTAGCATTAATATGTGGGGATAAGCATAAGCAGTTTGGTGGACATAATATAACCATTTAGTCAGACAACAGTAGTAGTTTCCCCCTGGAAGGTATCCCAATGCTGGCACTATATAAGCTATTATTTTTGAATTTGTTTAGTATTATTAGTCAATCAAAAAATAATTGAACTTTAGCAGTATTATTATTATTATTATTATTATTATTATTATTATTATTATTATTATTTTGAGGTAGGGTCTCTTTAACCCAGGTTGACCTGGAATTCACTATGTAATCTCAGGGTGTCAGGGTGGCCTCAAACTCATGGCAATCCTCTTACCTCTGCCTGGGTCTAAAGACGTGCACCACCACACCCGGCTTTATTGACATCTTTATAATATTGTGAATTTATTCAGGTCTTACTTATCTCTTAAATAAAATTAAGCACTGTTATACTAAAGTCATTATGTATATCAGATGTTGGACTTAATTTTATATTATTATGAATAGAATTAATACTTATTGTTTTCTGGATATTCATTCGTGTGTATGATGTGTTTGTATATATGTGTGTGTGCACACACGTGAGTATGTATGCATGAGGATTCCAGAAGTAGTAGATGTCTTGCTCTCTCCAGGGTCTCCCACTAAGCCTGGAGCATACTGGTTCAGCTAAACTAGCTGGTATGCAAGCCCTGGAGACCTTCCTGTCTTCACCTTCCCAGCACTGAGATTACAGGTATATGCTGCTGTACCTGGCTTTTTACATGGATGCTGGGTATTTAAACTCAGGTCCTCATGCTTTCTAGTGAGCACTTTACCAACTGAGCTGCCTCCCCAGCCCTCTGCACATGACATTTGTATCTATCTTGCTAAATTTGTAAATTAAAATAATTTCTCTGTTGGTTACTCAGGATTTTCTATAAGTGTATATTCATTTAATATTCAGAAACAATTTTCTTCCTTTACAAATCTTATCTCTTTCTTTATTACACTAAGACTTTCTTTTTTAAAATTTTTTAAATTGTCCATAATGAGTTACATTATTGCATTAATACTTTCAATAGAAATACAATAGGAGTTTCATCATGTTTCTGTTCTCCAAAGGACAGTGTTTTATGCACATGTATATGTATAAGTCATGTGTGTATGGGTGTGTATCCATGTGTGTTTGTACATCTGGAAGCCAGAGGTAAATTTCAGGTATTAAGGGACACCAACTTCCCTTTAGGAGACAGGATCCCTTATTGGTCTGGAGTTCATCACTTAGTTTAGACTGGTGGCCAATGAGCCACAGAAATCCTCCTCTCTTCATTACAACCACAGGCCACCATACCCAGCATTTACATGGGTTCTGGGGATGACAGTCACATCCTCATGTTTGTGGGATCAGCACATTACCTATTCAGTTCTCTTTCTAGTCCTAGGTACTGATTTCTACTTTAGTTGTTTGTAACAGGATAATATGACCTCTTTCAATAATTTGAAATCTGTTTTGAAATGCATTATAGCTTCATTTT
This sequence comes from Zapus hudsonius, assembly GCA_004024765.1. NCBI lineage: Eukaryota > Metazoa > Chordata > Mammalia > Rodentia > Dipodidae > Zapus > Zapus hudsonius. Next base: position 12,876 of record PVHP010020739.1, on the reverse strand, counting down.
TTTGTAAATATAAGCAGTGAAGCAAAATAAACATTTTTGTCATGACTATAGTATTCTGTATATTTCTACTGTGTCTGGTTTGTTAATCGATATTGTCAAAACCTCATCTGACCTGATTTGTTTAATTTCTTTATATTTCTGAAAGAGATATGTCCTTCATTATGGTAATAAATTTATCTGTGGTTTTTAGTAGTTTTCATAATTTTTTCCTTAAATATATATTTATTGTCCATAATGAGTTACATTATTCAGTGGGCAAACAATGAGTTGTTATCCCCAATTCCCCAATGCCCCCCTCCCCATCCCCAATCAGCTGGATATCCTCCTCCGTGAGCCGTCTGGATCAGTCCTTGTGGCAGGGGACCCTGGATAGTGACAGGGGACCCTGGATATAGTTTTCATAATTTTTGCTATATAAATTTTCATGACATCTTATTATTTATTTTAACCTTCCTGAATATTGGTCCTTTTATCATATGGAGTTTTCCTCTTTTTATAAAACCTTTTTATTGACAACCTCCATTCATATACACAATGAACCTGATCATAATTCCTTTTTACCACCCTCTTTTGCCCCCCTCTTCCATCCTCCTTCCACCAAACCCCTTTTATCCAACTAGTCACTTTTCTATTTTGATATCGTTATTTTTTGCCCTCATATTATGTAGTATTATGGAGAGAGTCTCAGCCCCTGTGAGGTCATGAATACAATGACCACTTAATGTCTGGAACACAGCATTCCAAAGCACTCCTCTCCTTCCTTTGGTTCTTACATTCTTTCTGCCCCTCCTCTGCAATGGTCCCTGAGCCTTGGAGGGTGTGATAGAGATGTCTCATGTCTCACTTAGTATTGAATACTCCATTGTCACTTCTACTCAGCACTTTGGTGAATTTTGAGTCTCCCCAGTGGTTACTGTTATCTGAAAAGAGAAGCTTCTTTAACTAAAAGTGAGAGTAGCCTTATCTTTATTCTATTGAGTCTTTCATATTAATGTTTTATTTCCTGACATTAAAATGATTTTGGTTAATATTTACCTATATTTTAACTTTTAAATGTCTCCTTATGGTTTATATATATGAGTCCTTTTAAATACCATGAAATTGATTTAGTTTATACTAAATCTGATGATTTTTAAAATTTGAACTGAACCTTTAGTTCATTACATGTAATATTTACACTGACATATCTGGGTCTGAAGCTATCATCTTCATTTGAAGATTTCATTTCTTTTAGTCTTTCTATTTTCTATCCATTTTCTTTTTTTCTTCTTTGTTGAGGCAGTAGATCTTAATCTGATCAGAAGTTGTGTTGGATTTTTTGAAGCTCCTCAGTTTATTATTTATAATGTGTTTTATGGAGGTCAGAACCCTTTTTACATTCTGCATCTGATAAAGTCAATATCAGAAGTGTGTGTGACTGGCTTTCTGCACTAGTTCTTATTTCCCTCACAGAGTTCCTAGATTCATTTTGTGTGGTTGTGGCTGAGGACAAATCAATGCTTCTAAAGCTGTTTGTGGGAATTCCTCAAAGTCAAGTATCAAGGTATCATCTTCCAGAGATGATTTTTGTCTACTTTTATAGGTCACATGAGGCATAGTCTACAGCCCTTTTAGATTAAATTCATGATGGGATTTTGTGGACCAAAGAATGTGACTGTGGGGTACAGATGAGAGAGAGAGAGAGAGAGAGAGAGAGAGAGTGAGAGAGAGAGAGAGAGAGAGAGAGAGAGAGAGAGAGAGAGAGAGAACGAGAACTGTTTGTGGCTTGAAACCTTTCAGGCAGGTAAGTATTTTGTCTTTATTCATTTCTGTGAATTCTCTTTGAATTAAAGTGACTCTTTGACAGTCTCCTGGGGAGAAGAAACAGGCTTGTATCTGATCCATCAGAATTTATAGCTCTTGGAGATCTGACCTGTGTGAGAGAGTATGTGCTGTCAGATTCCCTATCACTGGAAAGTGTTCATCTTCCTTTGAGGTTGTCAAAACTACAGGTTGGTTTTGTAACTGAATTTTTTCTCTTATTTTTCCATTTAATATTGCTTTTCTTTCCCTTTTTTATTATTTCCTTCAGGTATTTCTCTTGAAGTCTTGTTTGATCAGAAAAGCACTGAAATAATGCTAGTTTAATTACACAATTGCAGTGATTAATTAAATTAATTCCCAGGGCCTTGTGTGTGCTAGGCAGGTGATATTTCACTGATGCAAAAGTTTTGGCAACCTGTGGGCAGCCCTTGGAGGAAGGGAAGAAACTACCATGAGGAGGGAAAGGATGATGGAGGCAAGAAGCATGCACCTGATAAAGGGATCCAGGGGAGACGTGGGTGGCAAACTCTCAGTGTCTGTCTCTTCTGTTCATTGGGGCATTTTTCCTGAAAAAGGGGAAAGTTTCCTTGGATAATAAACTTGAGAAGAAAGACAAAGGTTAGAACAGTTGAGAGGGAATGGAGCATTCATGAGAAATCCAAGGATGTCTAAAACATGGTCATTACAGTGATTATGCTGTGCTGCTGATGTGGAGAGTTGTGGAATTTTCATGAGTGGCTAACCTTCTAATCCATTAATTCCCCCAGTTTCTTGCATCCTTCTGGGGCTTGCCTAACATTACCACCCTTTATTCCAAGGCTGGATCCAATAGTAAATCATTTCTACTGCCCTTTCATTAGTGTCCATGTTTTTGCCTAGAAATCCTTTCTTTTGTTTTTAAACATTCTTTAAGTATTTTATTTATTTGTAAACAAAGAGATACAAAGAGAGCGAGAGTGAGTGAATATGGGCACGCCGGGGGCCTCCTGCCACTGCAAACAAACTCCAGATGCATGCGCCACTTTGTGCATCTGGCTTATGTGAATACTGGGGAATTGAACCTGTGTCCTTAGGCCCTGGAGGCAACCGCTTTAACCACTGACCCACCTCTCCAGTCCCTAGAAAGCCTTGTTTGAATCAACTAGATTTCTGTGTTTTCAGGCTGATGAATGGCACTCATGAAAATTCCACAACCAATGTAATGCTGAAAGTGATGGATGGAAGAATGTGAAGAGTGTTTTAGAATCAATGTGCAGCACATAGATCGATTATTGCTATAGGATTAACAAGGACAGAGTATGATCCAGGGTAGGTGACATGAACCTCAAATGAGGAGTGTGTGCCCATGCAAAGAGGGGGAATGATTTGGAAATTGTATTGCTGATGTCCTAATTCTCAGACCGCCTCTCATTTGCAAAATGATGAGAATATGTGCACACCATAAAGCCAAGTACTGTTGACAGGCTTAATTTAAGGCTATGGTATGAGGAGAATTGTTTTCTTGTTGAGGTGGCAGGTCATGGGATAATTTGCTTTCCATATAATGAAGGATTGAAAGAACAGGAAAGAAATGTTTAACAGGAAAGAATGTCTTGAGAATATGTTTCTGAGGACCAATCTCTTTTCCAAGTTGTGTTACCCATGAACTCAGGAAAATATTCATTCTGGTCTCTTTCAATAAATATTTTTAAAGAATATATTTAAAAATATATAAAATGGGCTGGAGAGTTGGCTTAGCGGTTAAAGCCTTTGTCTGCAAAGCAGAAGGACTCAAGTTCTAGTCCCCAGTACCCCCTTAAAGCTTGTAGTAGCTAGAGGCCTTGGAATGCCCATTCTCTCTCTCTGTCTGCCTCTTTCTCTCTCTCCTCACTCTCAAATAAATAAATATTTAAAAAATTAAAATATTATTTATTTATTTGAGACATAGAAGGAAGCATATATACTTTTCTCTATGAGAGAGAAAGAGAGAGAGAGAGAGAGAGAGAGAGAATGGGCACAGCAGAGCTTCCTGCCACTGTAAACAAGTTCCAGATGCATGTGCCACTTTGTTCATCTGGTTTTATGTGGATACTGGAGAGTATCAGGCTTTGCAAGCAAGTGCCTTTAACCACTCTTTAACCATGTCCAACAACAAATATTTTATTGAATATTTATCATGTGCTAGGCACTGCTCTATAGCTCAGAGATAGAGATAAAGTCTCTGCATATATGGGAAACTTGTGTTTAGTGGGAGAGAGAATCAAATCAATGTATAATGCATCTTACGTTGTGGATGAGAGTACGGTTGAAATTAGGGATGGTTAATCCAAAGTGCTGACAGGAGACTAGCATTCTGTATAAAGTGAGGGAGGGAAAGCACATACATAGGGGGATAGCACGTGTGGCCAAAGAAAGAGCAAGTGTAATATGCCTAAAGCAGGGGCCATGGACATTTCCAGCAAAATAAGTGTGGCCTAGTGTGGTGGAGGTTGGGGGAAAGCACAGGAGAGACTAGAATTTGGAGGTAGCCAATGGTCAAATCAATGCATCTTTAAAATTGTTGCCAGCATTTTGGAGTCCATGCAATTACTCAGCATTGCACATAGACTGTTTGGAAAGCATGTTAGATGCAATCCAACTTTAAGAAGTCTCATTCTGATGACTGCAGAGAACAGGATGGAAAGGGAAACAGCAGAAGCACAGTGGCAAGTTAGGGCATTGTCTTACCCATTATCTGTTGCCCACACTGGACGGACTACACCCAAGACTGAGTGACCTAAAAAGGAAAGGGGCTTGTGTGTCTGGATCTAGAGCCTGGGAAATCAGAGAACATTGACAAGAGCATTTTCTCAGCTTTGGACAAAGGTCTCACACCACTTAAACTCATGGTGGAAAGCTTGAGGCAAACACACAGAAACTGACTGATTCATTCCTGACCCCAAGTTGAATACCAGTAATCTCACTGAGGAGAGAGAATGGGGGAAGGGGAGAAGGGGGAGAGAATTTACATGAGGGGAAGGTTACCGACATGTAATTTCTTTGTACAGTAAATTTCATAATTTTTTTAAAAAAGGTAAAAAAGAAGAGGACAAACAAGGAAGAGGGATGGACTTGATTTCTACCAAATTGCTCTCATAAGTCCTGTGAGTGCAAGGACTCTGCAGGGATGGCATAATGATTCATTAATGGGAGGCCAGTCTACATGACCCAGACGTTTCTCACTAGGAGGCACTTAACACTGTTCCAATGAAGCATGCCTCAGTGTGACATTTGGAGAGAAGAAATAATATTCATACCATAGCAGCCATTTTTAGCAGTCATGGGGGAGGTAATTTATGGTTTGGGTCAATGAAAGAGGTGAAATATGCTCACATACTGGATTTATTCTGAAGTCCAAGGAAGAGGCTGATAATTGGAAAATAAAGGATGGAAAAATATGTATGAACATGGATTGGATAATGGATGTATTTGAAATGTGAGAGAGGATACTTTGGTCTTTTCTGTCTCTCTTTATTGATTCCTTCTCTGGGCTACTTTGTTCACTTTGGTATTTTCAACACTTGGAATGGCACCTGGCACATAGGATGGAGCTCTGCAAAATTAATGAATCATAAAAGAAGTTTAGTGGAGTTGTAGGAGAAAATATGTGATTGATGTGGACCACTGTATTTTACAGTGCTGTGCCAAATATAATATTTAATTCTCTATGTAGAACTGGACCCTGTATGAGATCACTATGACTATTCATGTTTTTATGAATTATAATGTTGAACTAAACAATTTTTCCAATACTACATTTCTTTTAAGGTTGGGTCTTGTTCTAGCCCAGGCTGAGCTGGAATTCACTATGTAGTCTCAGGCTGGCCTTGAACTCACAGAGATCCTCCTACCTCTGCCTCCCAAGTGCTGGGACTAAAGGTGTGCGCCACCACCCTTAGCCAAATTAGATTTGCATGTTGCATATAAAGGATAGGAGCTACTATGTTTTTAACTCCACAACCTTTAGGATTGAGATTGCTTTGAGGTTAGGAGGAATTATGTCTCCTTAGATGAAACACTTGTGACAGACAGGCAAAGAAATGGCAGTATAGTTTCAAGTATCCAGGAAGCAGCACTTGGGATAGCTTTGTTTGCATTCTGGAAGAGCTTGTCTTCATACACAAGTGGAAGAGTGTGGGTAGAACATCTCCTGGTTTTAGGCAATGTGATGAGGAGGTTTCAGGAATTCCAGGAGATGTATAGCAGTTGCTCAGATGTTCAACATAAGTTGATCTTGTATTTGCATAGGATCTGTTAGGATGAGGTCTTTCCTTTGGCATTTTATGTTATTTAATTTTTACTATCCTCAATTTTCATGATTCTGGTGGGTTCCAAATTCCATTCTGCACCCCACCCTTTATAGCATTTTACTTCATTTAGGGATCTGTCCAAGTCATGATGACATTCATTCTTTCATTCATTTATTCTAGGAGCTCTGCTATGCATTCCACATATATCTCGGTCCACAGATTAAACCAACTACAGACTGAAGATGTCTTTAAAAATCACGTCTGTGCTGAATATGAGCAGACTTTTTCTCTCTATTCCCTCAGCATTACAAGATAACAAGTACTTGTGTGGCATTTACATTGCATTACTTATCACAAATCATTTAGACTCGCTTAAAATAGGCAGGAAGAGATGCATAAATTCTGTGAAAATATTGCACTGTTTTATAAGAGACTTGAGAATTGGAGGATCTTGGTATCTGGGGATCATAGAACTCACCTTCATGGTTACTGAGGGTGAAATGTATGTCTCTGAATAATATCAGCAAAAGTAGTTATCCATTATGCTTATATTTTACCCTGCAAAATGTCAATAAAGTACATAAAGTGCATATTAGGAAGAAAGCACATAGAAAATGACAGGGATGTGTAGAAAAACGTGTGACCTCATTGAGAGTATGGAAGGCCTCCTTGCAAAGGTGATAGTTGGATAAAAGCTAGAAGGAATCATGGGAAGAAGATTGAGTGAAAGAACATTCTAGGTCTTGAGTAGGGTGATTGGGCAGAATAACCATTGGCTTATTTTGTTGTGCGATCCCATATTTTGGCAGCCTGCATATGTGTTGAGTATGTGCTCATAAATCATAGATAATCCACTCAAGCACCATCATGACCTGAGCCCTCACAAGGACTGTCTTCTGTCTCCTATCACAGACATCTGCTATTGTGCTGTGGCTCATTGTGAGCATTGTGAGCATTGTGAGCATTGTGTGTGTAGAATGCACGTATTTATATGCACTGTACTCCTATACACATACACATGCTGGTCTCCAGTTTGCAGCATGGTTTGGCATATCCACACCAATTGAAAAGTCAGCATGCCGTTTTATTATCAAACATAGTTGTCTGAGTATTCCTGTCATTTTGTTTCTTTGCTAACACTTGCAGCTCACTTGCCATGAACGTGTGTACTCTATCTGTATGCTCATGTGAGTTATTGTATTACAGGTCATTATTTATGCACATCAATTCTTCACTATGACCTACAGCTTATCTCACTATTCCTTGCAAAGTTTTTGACCATGGCTGTCTGATCATGGCCATGAGTTTCTGCTTTAGCATCATGGTGATCTACTTTCATTGGCCATCTGCTCTAAACCATGTCTCCTAATTTCTGGATTATTGTTATCATGAAGCACACATTGTATTCATATGTCATGATTGAAGCTAAGTATGCTAAACACTTCTTCCACATGCATCATGGCTTTCTAAGTCTAGAGCATAGTTATCTGCAGATAACATGGATGGATACTTGGTCATTTTAGAACATTTTCTTCCACTCCTCAGTGTTCAGTTCATTTGTTACATTCACAAAAAAGTCACCAAGTCTTCATCAATATTTGAATTACTTTTGTTTTCCCTAAAGTCTTTTCTCCATGTTTCTTTGAGGACTGTCTGGGCATGTACCCTGGATGTATGTTCATCTAATACTATATAAAATAATCAACCATTAATCATTTTTCTGTGTTAGAAATTGCATATCCTTTTTCTCTAGTCATACAAAAATATCCTAGATTTTTCCAACCAATGATTGGTCCACTATGGGAAAGAAAAATGAAATTTTTTTCTTTCTCTGTTTAGGTATTTAGCTTGTTTATTTTTTTCCTGTCGCTCCTCCCCTTCCCCCTCTCAGTTTCTAGTGACCATTGTTCTATTTCATCCTTCTACAATGTTGACTTAATGTTTTTCACAAATAGAGAAAATATGCTAGTTATTTTGTATTTAGTTTTTGTACCACATAGCACAATGATTTCATTCTTATATGGAAAATTATGTTACATTATATGTATTCATCCATTGAGGAACATCTGGGTTGATTCCATATCTTGTTATTGTAAATAGTGCTACGGTAATACAGTAGTGAAGGTATCTTTTTGATATAAAGATTTCATCTACTTTGAGTATGTCCCTAGGAGTGAGATTGTTTGATCACACATAGTAGCTAAACTAATTTATATCCCTACCAACAGTATACAAGGATTCCCTTTGCTCTGCACCACTGTTGGATTTTTATTTGTCTTTTTGATGACAGTCATTCTAACTGAAGCCAGATAACACCTTATTTTGGTTCTGACTTGAATTTCTCTGAATAGTATTTTTTGTCATTTACATTATATCATGCATTTATCTTCTTTGTGATGTGTCTGTTTAGATGTTTAGCACATTGAACAATTGTTTTAGAGTTCAGCCTTGTGAGTTCCTTATATACTCTGCATGTTAGAGCCTTGATGAATGTGCTATTTGCAAATATTTTCTCTCATTCTATAAGTCTTTTTTGTATCCATGTGGGTGGTATGTGTGAATATGTACATGCATGTTTGTATTTGTGTGGGGCTGCATGTGTGTAAAGGTGAGAGTTGATATTGGGTGTCTTCCTCAATCATATTCCACCTCACTTTTTGAGACAGGGATTCTTACTGATCCTAAAGCTCACCATTTAGGCCTGACTAGACAGCCAGTGATTCTTGGGGACCCTCCTTCCCCAGTTCTGGGATTCCAGGCATGCACCACCACACCTGGCTTTTACATAGGTGGTGAGAATCTGAACTCAGGTCCTCATGCTTGTGTGGCAAGCATTTTACCTGTTGCGCCATCTCCCCAGACACCTTAAATGCACAGCCTCTTAATGAGGGCATGCCAAAATCCTGTTCTCTTGTGTTGTGATTATTTCATTGTGTGTGATGGGTTTTCCAACTAATATAATGAACAGTTTTATTCCATAAATGTCTTATATATCACAACAATAATGTTTTCTGGTGGAGTGCTATGGCATATTATAGACAATGTCCTTTGTACTGTATATGACAGTTATCTTCTCATGTATAATGATTATTTGAACATGTGCCTTAGTTATGATTTCATATAAAATTGTCTTCTTAAGCATTGCATGGCATAGAGTTTTCTGTTTGTAAGGCAAAGACATTTATTTCTGTGTCAATGTCTTCTGTTCTTAAGGTGTTGTTTTGCTGTGTGTTTCAAATCATTTGGATATGGTTCATACTTGTGTACTTAACTAGCATAGGTGGACATGTACACTGGATCTGTGTGTTTAAGTAGCATGCCCACCTCATCTTCACCCAAGATTGTTACTCATGTATTCATGTTTTCAGAGCATGCATCATGGTTATATCTTTATATGATTTCTATTTACAATTTGTACTTTATATTCTGTAGCAAGTCACTCTGTTTCTGTGGAGTAATGGTCAATTTACCTATCTGCATCATAATTATGTGAGCATTAATCTTTGCCATATGATGATACAACTTCTGATGAGCCACTGAATATTTGAGCATACATGGTTTCTGCCTGTGTCATATATGTTCATGTCAAGAGTGGTTTAGCCATATAAGAGATTTTATTTACATGTTATGTTTTTCTGAACTGTACTTTTCTTGTTCATGAATATGATATATTATTTTGTAGTTCATGAGTATTATATCATATATATTAGATTAACTCAAAAAATTCTTTGTAAAATTAAAATTGTTAAATATTGCCAATTCCATATGGTACAGCCTAATATGATTATCACTATCTTTGATGTAGATCATGCATTGCAACAGAAGTCTGCTTTCCTTGGTATTATAATTTATTCAGATGACTATACCAGATTCATGATGAAGACTTCCAATAGAACTCACTGACTTTTCTTAAGGGCAGAATGGATTTAAGAGAAGTCTTCTTAATCTTTTAATTAACCAGAATAGTTCCACAGCCTGTATCTATTTTATATATTGGTCTTTTACTTGAGTTTTTCTTGAAAGAGTGTCCTCTCTCTCCAGTCCCTCTGAAAATTAATTTATTGATATTGAAAAATGCTAGCATCAGGCTAGAGTTAGAGCTCCTGCAAGTGTTTAGTGTCTCAGATTGAAAGATGCCATGCAGTTCAGAGATAGTAATTAAGTACATGTTACTGGCTGTTTTATTAAACCCATAACTTATATAAATATTTATATTTAACAGTACATGCAACAGCTCTACATATATATGTATGATATACTCCAAATCATTATTTTATTCATTGGTATAATTTGTTTACATAGGAGCTTCTCTGCTATGACACTAAGCTAGAGTTTTTCTTTATATTGTCACTTCTACCTAAAGGAGCAGACTTTGTCCTCAGCTATCTTTTCATGTGGAAACATTACACTATTATTCAAGATCCATCATATCTGATAACTCAGTATCATCTCTGTCTGATGTTTCATAAAATTGCTTAACTATAGAAAGATGAGAAACAATACCCATAATGCTATAAAGAAACTCCAAGTCTCAATAGCCTAGAATTTGCTACAATATTACACAGTTAAGTAGGCTAAAGTTTTCTGTGACAGTAAAGATTAAATAAGGGCTGGGAGAATTAAATGAAGACACAAGAGACTCTTTTTTTTATTGTCCATAATAACTTATATTACTTAATGGGCAGACAATAAATTGTTATCCCCAGTTTCCCAATGCCCCTCTTCCCCATCCCCAATCAGCTGGATATTCTCTTTTGTGGGCAGTCGGAATCAGTCCTTGGGGCAGGGGACCATGGATAGCCTAGGAGTCAGCTCGGTTCCTCCAGCCCTACTTTGTTGTTACTGAGGGGGGCCGAAGACACAAGAGACTCTTATAAAGCTTTTAGATTACAAGAGAACTGAGGCTTAAGGAAGTTCTGCAACTCACCTAGTCATATAGGAATCCAAGAAAAGAGATAGGAGCTACAGCTTCAGATTTCTGGTTACAGACCTAGAGGAGCTTTTTATTCTGTCCTTTGCACTTGCATCCTTTCTTGCCAATGGATGGGTTCTGGTATGTTCATAAGAGGTAGGTCTAGGGAGTGCATTTTGATGGCATTACTAGGTTTGGAAGCAGTGAATAATCAGATACTAGAGAAATTAAGTAGCTCCAAAAAGTAGTTCTAAACCTTTTAAAATCTTTTCCCCTTGTCTTCTGTCCTTTTGTGCCCCCTGTCCTTGTACTGTGGATCTCACAGGCCTCTACAAGTTGGCACCCAAGAAGATGATGATCATACAAATGTGTCACTTCTGCATGACCAGACTTGGGCTTCTTTTCTTGATTAATATTCTCCCTGGAACCACTGGCCAAGGAGAATCAAGACGTCAAGAACCTGGGGAATTTGTGAAGCAAGATATTGGCGGGTAAGAAAACTAAATCCTTGGGACAAAAGACAGTTGTGATGAATGCCTACCTTTAGAATTTTTTTTCCCCAGAGGATCTGAAATACACAGGTCTCTGCTGCGTGAAATACATTACACTGTATTTGTAAGAAAGTAATCTGGTCAGACTCTCATGGAAGAAAGAAATCTCAAAGCTTTTCTTTTAAATACAGTTTTAAAAAATATTTATTTATGAGAGAGAGAGAGAGCAAAAGAGACAGAATGGATGCACCAGGGCCTTTAGCCACTGACTGCACCTTGTGCATGTGGGTTACTTGGGCACTGAGAAATGGAAGTAGGCACCTCAGGCTTTGCAGTCAAGCAACTTAACCACTGAGCCATCTCAGAAACTCTCAAAGCTCTTCTTAAGCAACTCTCTAGATCTTGTTTAAGTCTCTATGTGATAGGAAAGCAGGTCTTGCTAGTCCTTTGTTATCAATAGTATCTCCTCTCAGTTTTTTAACCTGACACTTTTATTGTTACTAGTGTATTTAGCATTCAAACATGATTAAGAATGACCCATCTCTAAAATCTTTATTCAAGAACGTGTCTTAGGTCCTTGCTTCACTTTACGCCTATACTTTTTAAAGGAGTGTTCTGCTTTATTAGCAGTACTTGCCTCATTCCTACTGCTGACTGGCTTCCAACACTACCATTCCAAGGCAACTTGTGTAGTCAAGATGGCCAACATGGAATTTGTTGGTAAAATGAACACTTTTCTGCCCTTATATTGCTCAGAATCTTTAGTATTATGTACCAATACTCAATGTAGCTAGCTTGTACATTCTTAATACATATATACACTGTACTATTTACATTCTCATTGCTGGGACAAAATACTTGACAGGAAGTGATAAGGAAGGAAAGGGGTTTGTTCTGGTTTAGAGTTTCAAAGGGATAATATATATATATATATATATATATATATATATATATATATATATATATATATATATATATATATATATATATACTGTGTTCTGCCTGCCTATGTCCTGGGAACCTGTGCAGGGTTGTCTTACTGGTGTGAGCAGATGGAGATGGCACAGAAAGAAGATCTTTGGGTCGAAACTGCTGCCCGTTCACCTGCAATTGTTTGAGAGATTACAACCACTGAGATTGGGCCAGCTGGTCTACATTGGAACAACAGGAAGAATGCGGACTCTTTGAAGTAAGGGGCCTGAATGCTTTGATCCCCCCTGGATTAACAAGTTGGTAGCCCACCTGGTTCTGTGGAGTATGGCAAATGTAAGAAGAGAGGGTCATTGGATTTGCAACACAGTTTTGTTTTTGAAAAATGGCCATCGGCATGTGAAGCAGGTGTGCAAGGTTGCCTGCATGGAGCCCGATGGGGCCATGAGGATGAACTGTGGGTTGCAATGGA
>PVHP010020738.1:16022-30543 GCA_004024765.1 Zapus hudsonius | reverse complement strand
AGAGAGAGAGAGAGAGAGAGAGAGAGAGAGAGAGAGAGAGAGAGAGAGAGAGAGAGACTGAGCGCACCAGGGCCGCCACCACCTTGTGGGTCTGGCCTATGTAGGACCTGGGGAATTGAACCTAGGGCCTTAGGCACTGGAGGCAAGTGCCTTAACCGCTGAGCCATCTCTCCAGCCCTTATTCTCCTATTTCTTGACACACTGTAACTCAGGCTGGTCTGGAAATTACTGTGTAGCTCAGACTGGCATCAAATTTATGACAAGTCTATGCCTCAGCCTCCCAAGTGCTTGGATTCAGGCCTGAGCCAGCATGTCCTCCAGTTTATCTTCCTTTCTAAAGTTAAAATTAAAAAAAAAGGGGGGGAGCTGGAGAGACAGCTCAGCAGTTAAGGCACTTGCCTCCAGTGCCTAAGGCCCTGGGTTCAATTCCCCAGTACCCACATAAGCCAGACCCACAAGGTGGTGGCCCTGGTGTTCTCTCTCTCTCTCTCTCTGCATGAAAATGAATAAATAAAATATTTTTAAAAAGCAAACACATGAATGTTTGAAAAAAAAAAAAGAGGGCAGGCATGGTGGCACACACCTTTAATCTCAGTACTGGGGAGCAGAGGTAGGAGGATCACCGTGAGTTCAAGACCACCCTGAGACCACATAGTACATTACAGGTCTACTTGGGCTAGAGTGAGACCCTACCTCAGAAAAAAAATAACTAAAATTAAAATATATATATATTTTTTTTAAAAAAGAAAGAACAAAGGTATGTTTGAGATTACTGTCCATATGTTTTGTCATATAACAAAATGATGGGGATTTCTTTCTTAAAACCAGGGAGTTTATTCTGGAGCAGGGAGGGTGTGCACGGGAGGGCTTGCTGACAGCAGGCGTGTTTCCTTTGCTGAGTTGTATCTCCCAGAAAAATGAACAGTTTCAGAATGAAAGGACGGTTATGAGAGGAGAAAAAGAGATCAAGGTCATGTGACTTGAGTGATGGCTCAGTGGTTAAAGGCACTTGCTTGTAGGCAAAGCCTGATTGGCCTGGGTTCAATTCCCCAGTACCCATGTAAAGCCAGATGCACAAAGTGGCTCACATATCTGGTATTTGTTTGCAATGACAAGAGACCCTGGTGTGCTTATCCCCACCCCCACCCCAGCTCTCTCTGCTTGCAAATAAATTAAAAAATTTTAGTCTATTAACTCATTTATTTTATTTACTGGAAGGGGTGAACAAGGGTCTTATTGTTGCTATATAACTGAAGATGACTTTAAATTCCTAATCCTCCTGTCTCTATCCTGAGTGGTGGGATTACAAGAATGTATCAGGACACCTTCCTTATTAATTTATTTTAGATTTACTGGTATCAAAGGCAGCCATTTCTTTGCATTTTTGAGGCCAATATAGGCTGGTTGTGGTAGTACACACGTTTAATCCTAGTACCTGGGAGACAGCAGTAGAATCGCTCTGAGTTCAAAGCCAGCCTGGGACAGAGTGAGATAGTACCTTGAAAAAATATAGATTGAATAACTAAAGACTCCAACAGGAAAAAAAAAAACTTTAACATAAAGTTAATTTATACAGATATTAATACTGTTCTCCCAATCTTATAACAATAAAAATGTATTAAATTACTAGAGTTAATATGAATAAGTATAGCAATGTAACATGATAACTATGATTTTAGGTTTGTATATGACTGTTGTATACTCTGTAGCCCAAACTGTTTTGAACTCACTATGTAGATTAGGCTGGCCTTGACAATCCACTCCCAAGTGCTGGGGTAACAGGCATGAGCCACCGTGCACTTTGTCATCATCATCATTTTGGTTTTTGGAGGTAGGATCTCCTGGAACTCGGTCTCTAGCCTCAGGGTGGCCTCATACTCTCGGTGATCCTCCTGAGCACTGGGATTAAAGGCCTGCACCACCATGTCGGTCTTGATTATTGTACGTTTTACACACTTGTAAGATATAACTACTCTAGCCAGGCGTGGTGGCTCACGCCTTTAATCCCAGCACTTGGGAGGCAGAGGTAGGAGGATTGCCGTGAGTTCAAGGCCACTCTGAGACTATATAGTGAATTCCAGGTCAGCCTGGGCTAGAGCGAGACCCTACCTTGAAAACCACCCCCCCCCAAAAAAAAGATATAACTACTCTACTTAATTTAGTAGGAAGTAAAAAGCATGATTTTTACCATATCAAAGACAAGAGAAACTCCCAAATCCAAGACCAGTTCCCAGAAGACACCCCACACGTGAGCGTTCTGAACAATCTGCCAGTAGAATGTTCCACGTACAGAAGCTGCTGCTAAGTGAACGCATCACAGAGCTCCACGGAAGGAAACCTCTCAAGTGACAGCAGACCTGTAATTATTAGTTAATGAAGTGAAAATGCAATGTGACTTTGCCAAGCTTCAGTACATTTGGCAAAACCTCAAGAGGGCGATCCTACCAAAAGTGGATCCTCCAGGACACACGAATATCATATTTTAGGACTTTTGGAGTAGGTGCAATGCTTGTTCTCCAGTGCACACACCATACCACGGAAGAAGAACTTCGAGAGGAGGGGAGATGAGTCCATCTACCGTTCCTAAAGGAAAAAGATGGTTTGTCTCAAAACCTGGAATTCTAATTCTAGGAAAAATATTTTTACAGCATAGAAAGTTTGTCCCTAGTATATATTCTTGACATCAAAATAGCCAAGAATAGACTTCAAATATCATTTAATAAAAAAAAAATACTGATATCCTGGCATTACCCAAAATTCTGAATTAGTCAAGGGTAGAGCTGAAATATAAATATTTTTTAAAGCTATACAGGTCATTCAAATGTGAATTTAGAAGCTGAGAAAGACAGCCACGGTCTTCGTTTATGTTACAAAAATGAAGCATAGAGAAATTAAGTATGATTCACAAGAATGATAACGATAATTAAACCAGAAGAAGAAATTTCCTTTGCATGATTTTAAAATATTTACTTATTTACTTATTTAATTTGCATGTGTCTTTGTGTGTGTGTGTGTGTGTGTGTGTGTGTGTGTGTGTGTGTGTGTGTCAGAAAACAACTTTAAGGTGTTCTTCACTTCCTTGAGACAGGCCCTCTCTGTTTTTCTCTTTCACACACGGCCAGAAAACAAAGTACTAGACTGCAAACAAAGGAAAGTCAGACTGGCTGTCCAGTGGCCCTTGGATGCCCCTGGCCCCCCACCTTTGTTGGAAACACAGATGCATGTCCCACTTTGCACCCCAAGGTGTCTGTGCTCCACTTTCTGAGACAGTCTCTTTCCACTGCAACCTCAAGTTTTCAGATTGCGTTGTGGCTTTACATGAGTACTGGGAAATTAAATTCAGGATTACTTTTTTTTTGCAAAGAAATATTTAAGCCAGGTGTGGTGGCACATGTCTTTAGTCCCAGCACTCGGGAAGCAGAGGCAGGAGGATTGCCATGAGTTCAAAACCAGCCTGAGACTACAGAGTGAATTCCAGGTCAGCCTGGGCTAGAGCGAGTCCCTACCTTGAAAAACAAAAACAAAACAAACAACAAACAAAGAAATATTTTTTAAAAAAGAAAATGTTTCTCCATCCCCTAGCAACTATTAACTGCCAGTAGCTCCTGAGGAAGGAAAGACACCCCTTCCCCGTTTATGAGCCCCACATTGTGCAGATGCTGTAAGTTAATGAGCACATGGACCATGTCAAGTTCAAAGGCAGCATTCCTCAGTACACCTCCTCATCCTCTCACTCTTGCCTTCTACTTAGGGCTAAGCACTCAACAGTGACTTATTCTCATAGCTTTGACTGCTTATGAGTCTGTGCAGTAAGCACTGTCTGTTGCAAAAAGAAGTTTCTGTGGCCCCGGCTAAGAGGAACTAATCTATGGGCATAAAGATAAACATTTAGAAGGCAGTTTGAAAAAAAATTCCATTTTAGCACAACAGCAGTAGTAGCTTCCTCCCTAGGGCCTATAACTCCTCAGCCAGACCAGACATGAATCCCCATTGCAGAGTGGGCCTCAAGTCCAATAAGCAAGTAGTTGGTTACACCCTTAACAGTCACGCCACTATTGCACCAGAGGGCACATCATGCCTGGCAGGTCACAAGAATAGAATGCAGGGTCCACAGCTGGGTAAGATTAATGATGATTTTTCTCCTTAAGCAGTCTGCAGAGCATTTTCTGGCCCTATGAAAACTATCCAACAGAGATGCTTCCAGTTCACTTCCACCTTGATTTAAGAAAAATTGTTTATTTATTTGAGAGTAAAAAATATATAGAATATCTATGAAGAGAGAGACAGAGAGAGAGAGAGAGAGAGAGAGAGAGAACACAGCCACTGCAAGTGAACTACAGATGCACCTGGCTTTACATGAGTACTTGGGAATTGAACCTGGGTCTTTAGGCTTTGCAAACGCCTTAACTGCTGAGCCATCTCTTCAGCATCATCTTGATTTTTGAAGCCAAGATTCTTCACTGGAGAAAACAACTTCAGGATGAGTGAGTATGAAGACATGGTGACAGATCAGTGGGAAAGCGTGCTTGCTGAGCTCCATCCCACATGAGAGGCCACCACAGCACTGAGGACAGCAGGGACAGGAGGTCCTGGGGCTCCCTGATCAGCCAGTCTAACTGAAAAACTTGGAGCAGTAGGGTCAGTAAGAGACCGTCTCAGGGAAATAAAGTGGAAGAGCGACAGAGGCCACCAGACACCTTCACCTGGCCTCCACACGTGTGCATCTGCAAACACTCATACAAAAAAAAAGATTTTAACATAGAATTAAGCACTGAGAGTAATATAAAGTTACACAGAGAAAGGACATGACAACCAAGAATGGGTGTGGCTTCTCAAGAGACAGTTGGACTTATGTCTTTACAACAGCCATCTTTTAATTTTGATAGCTTCTGAAATTACTCTCAAAGGATTGCTAAGGAACTGTAATGAGATCACAGGGCCTTACCTGGGTGTATCAGACAGGATTACAATGGATAAGACAATAGCCTAGGTAACAAGGGGTTGAACTGGGGAAGTTAAGATGTTTTTATAAACCAGGTGTGGTGGCATGGTGGCACATGCCTTTATTCCCAGCACTCGGGAGGTAGGAGGATCACCATGAGTTCGAGGCCACCCTGAGACAACAGTGAGTTCCAGGTCAGCCTGGGCTAGAGACCCTAACTGGAAAAACCAAAAATATTTTTTATAATAAACAAGTTTTATAGTCTTATTTGTGAAGCCCAGAAAATTTCAAGTTTACATCTGGGAAAGGAATAAGGTCATATATGTTTAGGCCTTAATAAATATGGTTCATTGCTATTTTAGGGTTCTTGCTTGAAATATAAAACTATTGTCTCTATATTTATAATCTTTACAGCAAGTGTTAATTGTGGAATTCTTGGCTCTCACAAGAAACTTCATTCTGGATGGAGGGTTCCTTCCCTTTCCATGTCCCCCAATTTCCTGACTTCCTGTCCTGCCTCTGTAGAACTCATCCTTAGTCTACTGGAAGCCCTGTGTTGGACCCTCAGCACACAAACTCCAAACAACAAAACTGCAATAGTTCCTAATTAAAAACAACTATTGAGGGGTTGGAGTGATGGTTCAGGGGTTCAAGGCACTTCCTTTCAAGGCCTGCTGGCCTGGGTTCAGATCCTTACACAAGCAGGTAAAGCCAGACCCAAAATGTGGGGCAAGCATGTTATTTCCTTTTGCAGTGGCAAGAGGCCCTGACACATCCATGTCTCACACACACACACACACACACACACACACACACACACACACACACATAAATAAAAACTTTTTTTTTGGTTTTTAGAGGTAGGGTCTTGCTGTAGCCCGGGCTGGCCTAGAATTCACTATGTAGTCTCAGGGTGGCCTCGAATTTACGGAAATCCTCCTACCTCTGCCTCCCTCCTGAGTGCTGGGATTAAAGGTGTGCACCACCAGACCCGGCTAATAAAAACAAACAAAAAAAAATCATTGAACTGTACTTGTAGAAGTGTCCAATTTTGGTGGTATGTACATTATATTTCAATAAAACTGCTAATGAAACAAAGGGATTTTCTCATTCCATATATAGAGGACTATAAAATTTAGGCAAAAGTCCACACATGCTGGAAAAAGAAACAAGAAAACAAGATCAATAAAAGCTCTGCCACGGCTGGTAGCCCCATAGTTAAGTGCTTGCCTAGCATGAGGCCCTGGACTGCTTCCCAGAGAAGAAAAAGAAAGAAAGCTCTGTCATTAGCTGATACTGGCCATTCTGAGAAGTGGTTGATAAAACCATCCGGTGACTACAGGACTTATCTTGAAAACTAGAAGGGACAGTTTACTCTGAAGGCCAGTGAAGGCCCCAGCCAGGGCCTGGAGAGATGGCTTGCAAGCCTGATGATCCAGGTTCGAGTCCTCAGTACCCACGTACAGCCAGATGCACCAAGTGGCGCCTACATTTGGAGCTCGTTCGCTTTCTCTCTCCCTCCTTTCCCATTCCTGCAAACAACAACAAAACCCAGCCAGGTTCCCGCCGCAGGGAGCACGTTCAGAGGCCTGGCTTCCTCCCGCAAGACTTTGGGAGCCAGAGCGGGTGAGCAGGTGAGCAGGTGACCTGCTCCGGCTCCCACAGCTCCCCGGCGCACCCGCGGAGACCCTCCGGCGCCCAGGAGCTCGGCTCCGCCCCCGCCCCTGCCCCGCCCCCCAGACACACGCTCTGATTGGCTGAAAGCGAGGCGGGCTCTCCAATCAGCGCTAGGTCCCGTCCAGCGGATTCCCGCCCCTAGCCGGGGCGCGCTCCGCACGGGTTCTTTCCACCAGCCAGTCATTTCAGCCGGCCTGTCGTCTTTCTCCCTCCCGGGCGTCCTTCCCGCGCAGCCGCAGGAGCGTGGTTTCCCCGCAGTCGCTGAGCACGTGGGCTGGGCTGTCCCGCGCTGTGGATCCCCGGGGCCGGCGGTAGCCATCGTGGGCAGCAGATTAGCCAAGGCCATGGCGCCGGCGGAAGTCCTGGACGGGAAGGTGGTCTCCGCGTAAGCACTGGCCGTCGCCGAGCGGGGCTGTGGGCTGCGAGGAGCGGAGCTCGGGGAGGAGGGAGGGAGGCCCGGCGCCCTCCGAGATCGCTGCCCGGTGCTGGGCGCCCAGCCCTGGCCTGGCCGCTCTCCCGGGGCGGCTGCCGGCCCCTCTGCGCGCCCGGGTGCAGGGCTGCTCGGGGCGCTGGAGCGCCACTCCTCGTGATTCGATTGCGGCCAACGTGACAACTTTTAATTGGTGACAGCCCCCCTTTTAAAAAATAGGTTATTTTCAATGAAAAAGGGAAAGAAGAGTGGGCACACCAGGGCCTCCAGACACTGCAAAGGAACTCCAGATGCATGCGCCACCTTGTGCATCTGGCTTTAAGTGGGTACTGGGGAATCGAACTAGGGTCATTAGGCTTTGCAGGCAACTGCGTTAACCACTGAGCATCGTTCAACTCCATGGCTTCCTCTACTACAACAGAATCTAACTCTGGCTTTCTCTTCCACGCAGTGCTCTTCTTCCAGGGTCTCAGATCAAGCAAGCGAGAGTTCTACTCGCTGAGCCGCAGTCCCAGCCCTCGGGTGCTCCCCATTCTAACAGCTGTCTCTGCCCTGGGACTAAAGTTACATTTCATTTGCTTCCTGAGTCCTGACGACATACCACTGGCATCTTTACCTGTAGTTTCCCTGCAGATTAGAATGCTTAACTCGGGGATATGATTGCCGAAGTTCAAGTTCCAGAAATTGACACCTTTTGCTTTTTGGGAAGTTGGAAATTGAACCCTTACATGGGCTTCATGGCTCAGCTATATCCTGTGCCTTTGGGCTGGGAAGTTATTGTTGGGGAACGTGAGGGTAGAAAGAAGAGGGAGAAGTGTATTCTGTGACCTTACTGAAGATTTCTTTTAGGAACTTTGACATCTCTAGTTATTTAGTAACTGTTGTGCCTAGCATTAATAATTGTCCTGTAACCTCTGGTTTTGTCCGTAGAGGCCTTGAGTAAATTGGAACTGCACTGGGTGGAAACCTACCCTAGGGCAAAACAATTGTTCCTTGACGGTAGAGGTGAACATATTTGTTCTGCAGCTAAGGCTGCCCTTGAATTATGGATCCTCCCAAGTGCTAGGATTATTAGGATCTTTCTTTTTTCTTTTGCCAGGCTCTCATTTAGCCCAGGTTGTCCTTAAACTCACTGTGCAGTTGCGGATGGGGCTGAGAAGATCGCTCAGTGGTTAAAGGTCTGCTGGCCTGGGTTCAGTTCCCCAGAACCCATGCAAAGCCAGATGCACAAAAGAGGATGAGAAAGGCCTTGAACTTCTGATCCTCCTGGTATTGTAGGCTGTTACACAGTGCTGGGAAATGCATGCTAGGCAAACACACTACCAACTGAGTTATATTCCCCACCTCTGTTTTTCCTTTCTTAAAATAAACACTGTGTATACTTGAGATTTACATATAACAGGACACATAGGCAGTAAGACAGTTAATGTAGTGAAGTAAGTACACCTGTCATCACACATGGTTACTTTTATAGGAATTGCAAAAGCCAAATATTTAACAAAATCTTGGATACAGTATCATTTTCTTTCTTTCTTTTTTTCTCTTTTTGTTTATTTTTTGTTTTTGTTTTTTTGAGGTAGGGTGTCTCTAGCCCAGGGTGACCTGGAATTCACTATGTAGTCTCTGGTTGGCCTTGATCTCATGGTGGTCCTACCTCTGCCTCCTGAGCTCTAGGATTTAAGGTGTGCCATACCATGCCTGATACAATACGATTGTTTAACACTAGAGCTCTATACTTGTTCAAAGTTGGTGTCCATTACTTTGTATTCTTTGAAATATATCTGAGTTTCACGTCAACCTTGTTTTATGCTTTAATTCCCTATGCATATTTAATTACACATATGAATGAGATTATGTAACATTTTTTTCTTTCAATGCCTGGAGTATTTCACTATGTTCTCCAGGTCCACCCATGTTGTGACAACTGGCATGATCTCCTTTTTTAAGGCTGAATAATACTTAATGATACATGCGTGTACATTTTCTTTATCCATTTGTGTGTTGAGGCGAGTGACGTGGCTCAATGTCCTAGTATGTATGAGGCCCTGGATTTAATCCTTAGTATTGCCAAAAAATAAAAAAAAAAAAAATTCATTAGTCTGTTGATGGCCACTTGGATAGGCTTGTTTCCATATCTTGGCTGTTGTAAATAATACTCCAGCGTCTCTGGGTGCGCAGAATCAGACATTTTTTACAAGGTGGAGATTTCATCTTTGGTTTTACATCCAGGAGGGGTGTTGCTGAGTGTTGTAGTTCTATTTTTAATTGTTAAAGGAAGCTCCATTCTGCTTTTCTTATACTAATTCCTAGGCCCCACCAACAGTGTACCTGGGTTCCCTTTTCTCCATTCCTTCACTATTTGCCTTTTATTTTGGTCTTAGCCATACTAAGGGATGTGAGGTGATAGCTCATAGCAGTTTTAATTTGCTTTTCCCTGATTAGTAGTGTTGAGTGCTTTTTAAAAAAACATATATTTTTGTTTATTTTCAAGCAGACAGAGATAGAAGAGAGACCAACAGAGAGAATGGGCATGCCAGGGCCTCCAGCTGCTGCAAGTGAACTCCAGATGCATGAGCACTTTGTGCATCTGGCTTTACGTGGGTACTGGGAATTGAACCCAGGTCATCAGGCTCCGCAGGCAAGCACCTTAACTGCTGAGCCATCTCTCCAGCCCTTGAGTGCTTTTTGTTTTTCTTAAAATATTTTCTTTATTCATTTTCAAGCAGAGAGATACAGAGAGAGAGAGAGAGAGAGTGCACCAGGGCCACCACCTTGTGGGTCTGGCATATGTGGGTACTGAGGAATTGAACCGGGGGCCTTAGGCATTGGAGGCAAGTGCCTTAACCGCTGAGCCATCTCTCCAGCCCCCCTTGAGTGCTTTTTATATAACTGCTAGTTGTATCACTGCCAACCATGGTTGTATAGGCCTTTTTTGACAAAATAGTCCTATTATAAAGATACAGTTTAAGCTTGGATCTTGGCAAATTACTGAAAATTAATGGTACAGGTTAATTCTCAGTAATTTTGGTTGAGTGGTGAACAAATGAGGACCATAGGAACAAAAGAAAGAATATAGAAAAGTACACCTGAAGGAGTATATATATCCCTGTTAGTTTTTCTCAGTGACTTTGCCCGTGAAACTGGTACTCATATCAAGAAATGTAAGCCAGGCCTGGTGGCCCAGGTCTATAATATTATTACTTGGCTGAGGCAGGAGGACCTAACATTCAAGGCCTTCCCTGACCCAGGCCTGGTGGTACCATCTTGTAACCTCAGCTACTTGGGAGGCTTAGGCAAGAGGATTGCAATTTTACAGCTTACCTGGACTACAGTTAATTCAATGTCAACCTGGGTGTCTTAGTAAGACCCTGTCTCAAATTTTATTTTTAAAGGTTAGTGATAGAGCTCAGTGCTACAGTACAAAAGAAAAGCTGGTTGTGGTGGCACAGGCCTTTAATCCCAGCACCCTGAGACTACACAGTGAATTCCAGGTCAGCCTGGGCTAGAGCAAGACTTTACATTAAAAAAAAAAAAAAAAAAAAAAAGGAAAGAAAGAAAAAGAAACAGGATGGAGAGAAGGCTCAATGGTCAAAGACACTTCCTTACAAAGCCTGATGGGTAAGTTGAATCCCCCACTACCTACATAAAGCCAGATGCACAAAGTGGCACAAGCATCTGGAGTTGTTTGGAGTGACAAGAGGCCCTGTCTGTCTATCTGAACTAAGTAAATAAATTTTTTTTTAAAAGCCAGGTGTGGTGGTACACACCTTTAATCTTAGTATTCAAGAGACTGAGGTAGGTTGATCCCCATGAGTTCAAGGCCAGCCTGGGACTACAGAGTGAGTTCCATGTCAGTATCAGTATGGGCTACAATGAGGCCCTGCCTCAAAAAAAAAGAAAAGAAAAAACCAGGAAGAGAGAAATGGGATTATGGCATTGGCACCCCGAAGCTCCTTCTAGTCACTTGGAACGCTAGATGAGTTTGCTGACTGTGAAGGTCATATGAATGGGTCATGCAGTGAGCTTTCTGCACCCGCTTCTTTCAGTCAGCATTGTGTTTCTGAGATGGTTCTGTGTGGTATGGAGTTGTAGTACCTTTGCTGTCATTGTACACATAATCATTTCCTTGTCCATGGGTACTTGGGGTTCCACTTTTTGGTGACTTGTTTAGTTCTGTTACGAACTTTCTGTGTGTCTTTTGGTTGAACTCATACACATATTTCTGCTGGGAACTTATCTAAGAATAGCATTTTGTAGGATGATAGGGCATGATTATGATTAGTTTGGGTGAATATTGTCTTTTTGAGGTTACCATAGGGGGCTCTTGAAAAATACCTTCATGAGGGCTGGGAAAATGGCTCAGTGGCTAAAGGCACTTGCTTGCAAAGTCTGCCAGCCCAGGTTTAATTTCCCAGCACCCACATAAAGCCAGATGCAATCCCAAACTTACACTATGGCCGCAAGTGACCCTTGTCTCCGAAGGTGGAGCACAGATACCTCAAGATTATCCTTTGGCCTTCACATGTATGCCTTAACACGTGTGTTCTAGCCCAGGCTGACCTGGAATCCAATATGTAGTCTCAGGATGGCCCCGAACTCATGACTTCCCCTGCCATAAGCTTTTGACTAGGTCTTCAGTACCAGGCATGTATTCCCTCCTCAGTCCAATTAGAGAACAGTTGTTTTCCCCCATAACAGACGTGCCACTATTGCATCAGTTGGCACATTTGGCCTGGCTGGCCAATCTTAAGATTTGCAAGGTCCACTGCTGTTCACCACCATTGATGACTTCTCTCTCCCATAGGGCTGTGTGCAGCCATAGCTTTTACCAGCTTTCTGTCAGCTGGTTAACAGCTCAGCTCCAGCTTGATTTCTCAGTGACCTGCAGCCCAGTGTGTGGAGTCTTCAGCAATAGGGTCTTACCATCCGGTTCTGCCTGACCTTTTTTTTTTCTAAATATTTTTATTCATTTATTTATAAGGAGAGAGAGAGAGAGAGAGAGAGAATATGAACATGGATGGAAACAGGACCTCTCACCACTGAACTCCAGTTGCATGTACCACTCTGTGCATCTTGCTTTACCTGGGTACTGGGGAATCGATCCCAGGAAATCATACTTTGCAAGCAGGCACCTTCAACCGCTAAGCCATCTCTCCAACTTTGACATTCTTAGAGAGCTTGACTCTAGGAGTTTGTGTGCAATGTTCCTAGGAGAACACAGATTCTGGAAGGAGAGATGGCCTGCCTGGCCCATGGGTTAATCCAGTTCTTGCAGCACCTGTATTCTGAGGTGGCAGCAGGCAGGACACCCTTAGCTTATGGCCTTTCTCAGGTTTTCATGTAGGTCAGCAAGTTGGGCTGCAGGACTTAGACTGGGAGCCTGCCAATGTTATGGGGTGAAGGCTCCTAACAGAAGCACAGCCTGTGCTCTGGACTGTTGACCTCACAGTTGCTACCTGTCTTTTTCACTATGAGTGGCCCCTTTGGTGAAATTTGCCCTGGGCCTAGAGTCCACTAAAAGATTAGAGAGGAGAGGGGGTGTATTAGACAATGTTAAAATAAATCTCTTTGGGTTTTAGATGAGAGCGTAATTTTTTCCACGTGTGCATTTCAAATGAAGTCTGTTACATTTTATGTGATTTGTTTGGTTTTCCTTTTGGTTTGCTATAATTAAACCTTTCCCTTCCATTAGAAACCATTTTTCTTGATTAATTCTCTTCTCAAAAGACTGATCTTCAGCTGGGCATGGTAGTACATATTTATGTAATCCCAGTACTTGGCAGGTGGAGGCAGGAGGATCAGGAGTTCAAGGTCTTCCTCTTCTACATAGTGAATTTCGAGGCAAGCTTGGGCTACATGAGTGGGCATGCATGTGCCCTATTGTGCATGTGGCTTGCACCTCATCCCTCATGGTTCACCGTCCCCTCTCTCTGCGGGCACACTGTAATCTGGATTGCAGATGCTCACACTGTAGCATCTGGCTTTCTGTGGGTTCTTGAAATCCAAACTCAGGAACTCATGCTTGGTCAAAGAGTGCTTTATCCACTGAGTGGTCTCCCCAGCCTCAAATCAAGCTGTCTTACCTGATTGGCTAGACTCCCCACCCCCTACCCCTTGGTGAGTTATTTGCCACAAGCCTGGTAGGAGAGGTCCAGCTTTGGGCTATCAGTGCCTTAATGACTCTCTTAATGTCAAGGAGCATGTCTGTAAAGGATTGCCTGTCAGGAGCTTACCAGTACTGCCTGGCAAATTTAGCAGGTTAAACAACCTTGCATTTGGGTTTTGGTGTCAAATATTAGTCCTTACTTACTTAATAAGCAGCCTAAGACCTAAATCCTTTCTGCCTAAGATTTTCCTTTAGTCTCCTCTACAACAGAAAGGTGGGTCTTTGTGAGGCTTTCCTCATGAACCAGTCCCTGGCCTGCTTTTTCCCTTCAAGTGGAGATGGCCTAGGCTCCCACATTCCCCTGGGATGATGTCCAGAGGCCTTACAAGGGACTTGTAGGGGTCCCTGGGATTCAGGACCAGCTCTAATGGCCAGATAAGGGGTTAGGTAATCCTCATATAGTGAGACTGATTATAGACGTGAGACCCATGCTGGCAGGCCCACGGGCATGACTTTGTCTTGTTGGCAGATGTTGGTTCCTCTTACTCAGAGCCACTCAGTCTTGTCTCTTAACTGTCTTGTAATAGTTACAAGCCAAATGTTTTGTTTGCAGAAATATTTTTAAAAGTTGGATCACTTCTCAACACATTCGTGTCTGTACTTACACATGAAAATCTTGTTGAAAGGAAGTGAAAAGTTCAGTAGTACTGTATTCTGTGTTCTGTGATAGAGAATTGAAACCAGGGCCTCATGCATGATCGGCAACTGCTCTAGTACTTACCGAAATTGCTAGCCTGTAGTCTGTATTCTGTTTGTTGTTGTCTGTGGGGGTTGGGGGGGCACGCATATGCACGATGTGAGTTTGTGGAGGGCAGAGGACAACCAGAGTGCGGGTCCTCCCCTTCCCCTGTTTGAACCATTGTGTTAGCCAGCTCCCAGGAGACACCTGTCTCTGCCTCTCCTCTCACTGCAGGAGGGCTGGTATCTGAACTCAGATCTAAACCTTGCACAGGAAGCACACATTAGCCCTAATCTTTTTTTTTTTTTTTAAATTTTTGGTTTTTTTCCAGGTAGGGTCTTCCCTGTAGCCTAGACTGACCTGGACTTCACTCTGTAGTCTCAGGCTGGCCTTGAACTCACTGCAATCCTCCTAGTTCTGCCTCCTGAGTGCTGGGTTTTGAGGCATGCACCACCACGCCCAGCTTCTTCTTTTTTTAAATATGGAATGCTTTATGAATTGGTATGTCATCCTTGTGCAGAGGCCATGCTAATCTCTATCTCTGTATCGTTGCAATTTTAGTATATGTGCTGCCAAAGTGAGCACTTTTTAAAAAACATACTGACTTGATGATACCTTAGAATGTTC
>PVHP010020738.1:0-15922 GCA_004024765.1 Zapus hudsonius | reverse complement strand
GTGCCTTAACCACAAAGCCATCTCTCTAGCCCCCTTCCCCTCTTTTTTGTTTTGTTAATTCATCAACTTGTTGGCTCCTTGGCTGGGATGGGGTAAGGGAAATGGGACCACCTACTTGTTCAGAAATACTACCCATCTTTTCTCACTTGCACTGTCAGAAGGTGCTTTTCTCTTTGTTACTCTACTGAATTTATTGTCCACTTTTTTTTGGCATGGGGTGGTACTGGGGATTGAACCCATGCTAGAAAAATTCTCTACTATGGAGCTATAACCTCCGTTTACTTTTTGTTTTGAGGCAGGGTCTCACCAAGTTGCCCAGGGTACCCTTGAACTCACTATAGTCCAGGCAGGCTTTGAATTTGTGATCCTCTTGCCTCAGCCTCCTGAGTCAGCTAGGATTACAGGCCCAGCTCCTTTTGTTTTGTTTTGTTGTAATGCAGGCTGGCTTGGAATTCACTGTGTAACCCAGGCTTGCCTTGAATTTGTGGCAATCCCCCTACTTCCTTAGGGTTATGATTAAAGACATAAACTACCATGCCTGGTTTATAATCCACTTTCTAAATCCTGCTTTGTTGTTTGCTTGTTTTTGTTTTTTCCAGGTAGGGTCTCGCTCTAGCCCAGGCTGACCTGGAATTCCTATGTAGTCTCAGGCTGGCCTTGGACTCACAGCCATCCTCCTACCTCTGCCAACTGAGTGCTGGGGTTAAAGCCGTGCACTAGTACGCCTTTGTAAAGCCTGCATTTTATGAAACCTTTCTCAACCAATTCAGTTTCTTTTCCTTCTGCCATTTCTTCCTCTACAGGGATCAGGGTTTTTGGTAGTCATGTGGAAGAGAGAACCGATGTGTGCTGTTTAGCATCTCCAGGCGGAAGCCAGGGGAGCTGCCTAGCATCTTACAGTGCAGCCGAATCAGAGAGTCATTGCTGAAATTGATGAACCCAGACCTAGAACCAAGTCTGAGTTCAGAGAAGGTCTGAATTTGAATTCCTGGCACCCACTTAAAAGGCTGGGTGTGGCAGTGTGAGTTTTCCCCAGTACTGGGAGGTGGAAACAGGGAATCCCTGGGGTTCACTGGCCAGCTAGAATAGCTGAATTGGTGACCTCTAGGGTTAGCAGACCCTGTCTCAGAGCATAAAGTGGGGAATGAGGAAGACACCAACATTGACCTCTGACCTTCACATGCATGTGCACATGTATGCCAATGCTTATACAAATATGCATGCACACTACACACACATGCGAAAAAAGTTATTGCATCTCTGTGTATGTAACTTCATAATGGCCTTTGCCCACTGAGAATTCGAGGGGTCATTAAAAGTTATCAGGCAATATACTTTTTCTTTCTTGGGTGTTTGGGAAAGAAATAATTAA
This sequence comes from Zapus hudsonius, assembly GCA_004024765.1. Taxonomy (NCBI): domain Eukaryota; kingdom Metazoa; phylum Chordata; class Mammalia; order Rodentia; family Dipodidae; genus Zapus; species Zapus hudsonius. The sequence goes on along the minus strand of PVHP010020738.1, from coordinate 14,550 downwards.
TTGGATTAAAGGACTTTACATTATGCATTTTCAGTGAAGCATAAAATAATTTCAAATTAAGCTTTCCAATATGTCTCTGAGGTACTATCAAATTTAATAAATATTTGTTAAGTGTAATTTCTACTTTAAGTGTTTTACACATAATGGAAAGTGCTGTAGCCAACTGACTATTTCATATATTGATAGAACCTTTTGCTTTATTAATAATATATGAAAACATTTCTTTCAAAAAGAAGGTAATTTTGGGCTGGAGAGATGGCTCAGAGGTTAAGGCACTTGCCTCTAGTGCCTAAGGCCCCTGGTTCAATTCCCCAGGACCCACATAAGCCAGACCCACAAGGTGGTACCCCTGGTTCTTTCTCTCTCTCTCTCTCTCTCTCTCTCTCTCTCTCTCTCTCTCTCTCTCTCTCTCTCTGCTTGAAAATGAATAAATAAAAAATATTTTAAAAAAAAGAAGGTAATTTTGTCTTTTAATTTGACTTAAATGACTAGGAATTCAAAATACTTGTGGCTCTTAAAACACTAGGTGGCCTCACAATCACAATTATTTTTACAAAGAACTACTTATTAAATTTTTAAGTGTTTTAAATATTTTATTTGCAAGCAGAGAGAGAGAGAGAGAGAGAGAGAGAGAGAGAGAGAGAGAACATGGGCATGCCAGGGCCTCCGGCCACTGCAAATGAACTCCAGGTGCATGTGTGCCACTTTGTGCATCTGGCTTTACCTGGGTACTGGGGAATCGAACCTGGGTCGTTAGGTTTTGCAGGCAAATGCCTTAACCTCTGTGCCATCTCTCCAGTCCTTAAATTACGGGAAAAAAAATTTTAAAGTAGTATTGGGTGTGGATGTGTGCCCATGTGATTCCAGCACTCAGGAGGCTGAGGCAGGAGAATGGCAAATTCCACACTAGCCTGACTACACACCAAGATCCTGTCTCACTAGTTGGAAAGAATAAGGGATTCAGTGGAGGGGGGTGAGTAAGGGAGGGGAAAAAGGAAGGGGTATTGGGAGGGGGTTATGATCATGGCATATTGTCTATATGTATGGAAGTTGTCAATAAAATTTTTTTTAAAGATTCTATTTCAACTGGGGATACCAACTCATTATTTTCTCATTCAATGTATCTAATTATGGATAATAAAGAAAAAAAAAGATTCTATCTCAAAAACAGGAAGGAAAACCTGCATGTTAGGAAAAGACTGAATCGGTGTAAGAACTGCAGCCAAAACCTTTTTCCCCTTAAAAAGAAAGTGCAAGCTTAGGTTCATTTAAATGGTAGTTTAAAACTAGGGAACATTTTGTTTGTTCTTAACAAGCTGAGTTTCCCAGATAGGCCACCTGTGGCAGGGACTCCCATAGCTTGCCTCCTGCTGGGTGGAAGCGTTATTTTTATTTGTCCCTAGACTGCCTACTTTGGGTCTCAAATGCTCATTTATTCTAGAATCTTTATAGGATTTGGTAAATAAATTCAGTTTCAAATCAGCACTGGGCCTTCGAATCTTTGTAGTTTTTTTTTTTTCCATCTCCACTCCCCCCAGAAACCCAGTCATCTGTATGTAGCTGGGGCATTTTTCTGTATGTTTCATGTAGATGTATAGATGTTTCTAGAATCACCACTTTTTACCAGTTTATCACCTGGAATCCAAGCCTGTAATGACAGTAGTTTCTCCTTTATGATGACACTGATTTCTACCCCCCCCCACACACACACACACATGCAGTCTGTTCCCAATTCTGCAACCAGGACAAACCTTTAAAAATGTAAGTTTGACCATTCTCTATACTGAACCCTGTAATAACTTCTTGTCACTCTCAGAAAAAAGCAGGGTTCCTGATCTAGTAATGGCTTTCTATTCCGGGTGGACCTCATTTGTCCACTCATGGCCTTTGCACTTGCTCATCATCCCCTCCCCTCTCCTGGGAAAGTCACATGACTATTGTGAAATGTCTGTGTTTCGTGTGTGAGTGGCAAAAGGGGAGGAGGGTTTATTTAGCTCAGTGGTAGATAGCTTTGCCCAGTAAGTACAAGACCCTACTAGGTTAGATCTCCAGTATTGGGGAATAATATGAAAACTTGCAAAGGGGCTCAGTTGGTGGGTTGGCTAGCACATAGAAAGCCCTGGTTTTGATACACAGTGCCATATAAAATTGGGGCATGGTGGCATATACTCCCAACACTTAGGAGGAAGTGTGGTAAGATCAGAAGTTCAAGTTTATCCTTAGCTACATAGCAAGTTCCAGGCCAGTCTAGGTTACATGAAACCCTGTCTAAAAATAAAAAAGAAAGAAGGAAAAGAAGGGAAGGAGGGAGGGAAAAAAGGCAGGCAAGCCTCTCCTACCTTGTCTACCCCACAAGGTGACTGTCAGAAGTGTTTGTTTCCTGTTATTTTTGTCTGCTCTCTTTTATGTGATGGTTTGTTTAGGTTGGGTAGAAACCTTTGCCTAGTCCTCCCCACCCCCTTTTTTTAAAAAAAAAATTATTTATTCATTTCAAGCAGAGATGAGAGAGAGAGAGAGAGAGAGAGAGAGAGAGAGAGAGAGAGAAAGAGAGAGAGAGAGAGAGAATGCACCAGGGCCACCACCTTGTGGGTCTGGCTTATGTGGGACCTGGGGAATTGAACCCGGGGCTTTAGGCACTGGAGGCAAGTGCCTTAACCTCTGAGCCATCTCTCCAGCCCTCCCCACCCCTTTTTGAGACAGGCTTTCATGTAGCCAGGTTGGCCTCAAATTTACTATGAAGCAAGGATGACCTTAATCGTCTTATTTTCCTGCCTCTACTTCCTAAGTGCTGAGACCACAGGCTGTGCCATCCTATACCTAGATTGCCTAACCTTTTTCTGAATGATAAACAATGTTTTATACAAAATATAGCTGATAATCATAAATTATTAACTTTTCATCATAGTTGATTTTAATGAATACTTGTCTATAGTTAAGTATTCTGAAGAAATTACCTAGAATATCCATATCTTTTTTTGTTTGTTTGTTTTTCAGGGTGTGTGGGGGGGTCTCACTTCTCCCATATCTTAAATTAATAAGAAATGTAGCAGTAATTATGTAATTAGTTGTGACCATGAGTTTGTGCTTGTTTTTCAAAAGCAAGGTTCATTGAGTCAAGAAGTAAAATGACTAATCTGGATAGAGCATTTTGGGAAAGAAAGCAAACCTGTTTGTTCAGAACTGACCAACAGCACTTTGGGGATGGGAAGCAGAGAGAGAAGTCTGGGAAGTTGGCCTTCAGCATCTTCCAGGCACATCTCATTGTATTCCTGGATCAGCAGCTCTCCTCCTGCTCTTGTTTTACAGCAGAACTGTGTCTACTGTCCAGGTCAAATTCCAGTTTAAAACCAAAGCTATGGCCTGTTGATTCTTTTAAACTATATTCTTGACCTAGGCCCAAAGGCTGAGAAGCCATTAAGCTATATTCCTGAACGCAATATTCATTTGAAATAACAAGGTCACTAACTAGAAATGAAATCTGGAATTTTTTATTTGAGGCAGGGTCTCATGTGTCCCAGATTGACTTTGAATTCCCTACATATCCAAGGATGACCTTGAACTTTTAATTCTCCTGTCTCTACTTTCCCAGTGCTAAGATTATAGCCATGTACTGTCATTCCTAGTTTATGCATGCTAAGCAATCACTTTACCCAGGTCATCTCCCCCAGGTCCAAATTTGAAATCTTGACTGAAGTATTGAACTATTTAATATTCTGATTATTTATTTTACTTTATTTTTTTGTGCTGAGAATTGACCTTAAGGCCTTGTGCAAGCACTGTACCATTGAGATACATCTCCAGCCCACATTTTGTTTTAATCTCAAAGAAATACATCCATCATATCAGTTACTTTCTTGTTGTGAACAAATGCCTGACCGGAAGCAACTTAAGGAAGCTAAGGTTTATTTTCTGCTTACAGTTTTCAGGGGAAGCTTCATGGTAGAGAAGGCATGGTGGCAGGAGTAGGAAATTAGCTCCTCACATCATCGGGCAAAAAATAGTGCTAATAGGAAGTGGGGGCAGGCGAGAAAACCTCCGGGCCTGCCCCCAGTGACACTCTTCCTATAGCATGGCTCCACTTCCTAAGATTCTCCAGCCTTCCAGACAGCTCTACCAGCTAGGGCCAAGTGCTCCAACACCGAGCCTATGGGGCATCTTACATTCAAACCACATTGTCTTGTCTTGCGCATCACTTATTTATGTGAGGTATTAATGCCCACCTTTCCTTTTCCTCTAGGCAAATAAGGGAGCAACTGAAGCACCAGGTCACTCAGATGAAGGAGCAGGCACCTGGCTTCACACCTGGCCTGGCCATTCTGCAGGTATTATGACAGTTTAGTCCCCTCCAGTCACCCTTATTCAACCTCTCCCCAGCATGAGAGGCAGCAGCACTTGGGCCTCTTCCTCCCCTTTTGGCCTTTGGGAAGCCTCACGCACTGCCCTAGCTTCTCTTTGCAGGCTTCCCTCTGGCGTGCAGCTTCATCCTGGTGCTGCCCTTCTCTAGTGGAGTGTCTTTCCTCCAGGCCCTAGGGTCTTGGGACCCCTCACAGGAACCTTGAAGAACTATTGTATGGGCTTACCTATCAATGTTTACAGTGTTAGAAATGGAAATTTAAGTTTTAGAAATGTTTCTTTTGGGCTGTGGATGTAGCTCAGTTGGTAGGGTGTTTGTCTAGTATTCACAGAACCCTGGGTTCAATCCTTAGCCCTTAGTTCAAGGTCATTTCTGGCTATGTGGCAAGTTGGGAGGCCAGCTTGGAACACACTAGACCTCGTTTAAGTAAATACACAAATAAATAAATGAAATTTGTTATCATGGACATTTTTCTTTGATACTGTACCAAGAGAGTCATATAGTTATTTTGGTTCTTTTTTTTTTTAATATTTTATTTATTCATTTTCAAAGAGAGAGAGAGAGAGAGCACACCAGGGCCACCACCTTGTGGGTCTGGCATATGTGGGTACTGGGGAATTGAACCTAGGGTCTTAGGCACTGGAGGCAAGTGCCTTAACCGCTAAGCCATCTCTCTAGCCCCTATTTTGGTTCTTATTTTTTGGTTTTATTTATTATTTATTGAGATAAGATCTCACACTGTAACACAATCTGGTCTGGAAATCACCATGTAGTAGCTCAGGCTGACCTCAAATTCATGGAATCTTCTTGGTTCAGTCTCTTTAATGCTAGGATTACAGGCATGAACTGCCCTACCCAGCTCTGTGTGTGTGTGTGTGTGTGTGTGTGTGTGTGTGTGTAGGTTCTCATTCTAGCCCAGGGTGACCTGGATCTCCCTCTATAGTCCCAGGCTGGCCTCAAACTCAATGATTCTCCTACCTCTGATATATACAATTTTAATGTGTGTGTGTGACGGGGTGTCTGACGACAGCCTTGGGGTGTTTGTGCTCTCCTTTCACCTTCTTGAGACAGGGTCTCCCTTGTTTTTGTTCTGTTTTGCCACTGCATGTGTGTCAGTCTAGATGGCCACGATTCCCCAAGCTCTGCCTCCCACTGACAGGTTGGGATTACAGACACGTGAGCTACTTTGAGTCTGGATTTATATGGGTTCTAGGAATTGAGCTCAGACCTACAGGCTTGCAGGCAAGCACCGGTAACCTCTGAACCATCTCCCTAGACCCACTGTCAATAAAGTTTTTTTTGTCAATAAAATTTTTTTTCTTTTTGTTTTCAAATATTATTTGCAGACAGACAGACAGACAGAAGGAGGATGGGCATGCCAGGGCCTCTAGCCATTGCAAAAAAACTCCAGGTGCATGCGCCACCCTGAGTATCTGGCTTTATGTGGGCTCTGGGAAATCGAACTCAGGTCATTCAGTTTTGCAGGCAAGTGCCTTAACTGCCAAGCTACCTCTCTAGCCCTGTGAATAAAGTTTTTAAATGTTAGTTACAATATGGAATTTGAAGCTCTTAGTGAATTTTCATACTTTGTTAAATGTTTTTAGACTTGTTACATGAAGATATTGCAGTTGGTGGGGAGAGCCAGTCATGGTGGTACACACCTATAATACTGTTGTGTGGACAAAAAAAAAATCCCAAGTTTGAGGTTAGCCTAGTGCTAGCATGACCCTATCTCAAAAGCAAAACAGAACAAAGTGCTGTTACCATTCTCATGATAATTTACCCTGAGTGGTTTTATGAGAGCCTCCTTATTCCCTATGTGAAATAGTGGGTCACTGAGCTTTGCGGATCTCCCAAATGTCAACATTTTATATGCAATATCTCAAAGCACCCACAGTTGTTAACAGCACCAAAGAACTCATCAGAAAAGTCTTGAAGCTATCAGGTTCACAAAAATGGATTTGAAAATTCTAGTTTTCACTCAGACTGTCAAAGTCTTTGGTTGATGCTGGGCATTGAACCCAGAACCTTGTGCCTGCTAAGCTATACCCCCAAGCCCAGAGATTTATCACCAGCAACAGGCAGCATTAATTTTTTTGCCTTTTGCTCACTTTTTAATATTTATTTATTTGAGGGGGAGAAGAGACGCACAGAGAGAGAATAGGAGCACCAGAGCCTCCAGCCACTGCAAATGAACTCCAGGTGCATGTGCCACCTTGTACATCTGGCTTTATGTGGGTATTGAGGGATTGAACTCAGATCTTTCTGCTCTATGGGCAAATGCCTTAACCGCTAAGCCATCTCTCCAGCCCCTATTTTATATTTTATTTATTCATTTGCAAGGAGGGAGGGAGGGAGGGAGAGAGAGAGAGAGAGAGAGAGAGAGAGAGAGAGAGAGAGAGGAGAGAGAGAGAGAGAGCGCGAATGGGTGCACCAGGGCCTCTAGCCTCTGCAGACAAACTCCAGACGCATGCGCCACTTCATGCACCTGCTTTTACGTGGGCATTGGGGAACTGAACCTGGGTCTCTAAGCTTTGCCTTAACTTCTGAGCCATCTCTCCAGTCCTCTTTTCCTTTTTGAGGTAGTGTGTCTCACTGTGTAACCCAAGGTGGCCTTGAACTTGCTATCTAACCCAGGCTGTCACTGAATAGTCAACCTCCTTCCTTAGCCCCTCGAGTGTTGGGATTACAAATGTGTACCACCATGCCTGGCTCACTTTATTCATTTTTGAGAAAATATTTGAGGAATACCGAAGCCTGAGCAATCTGCTTGTCAGCTGGTGTTCCATGGGAGATGCACCTGGCTCACCTGGCAAGGCAGGAAAGCACAAGTGCTTTGCCTGTTAATAGCCTCAGACAGGAGTGCTGTGTGAGTGCTTCCTGATTCTTAACGTAAAATACTAAAAGCCGTGTGCCTCATTAATTGTTGCATGAAGAGCATCCCGAAGTGAAGCTGCCATCCACTCTTACTCTGGTCTGTGGCAGGGAGGGGGAACTTGAAAGCTAGGAGGGTTGGTGCCCATGCCTCGATGTGTGCTGCCATTAGCAGTTGTCTTGCGCACTTTGTTGCCATCAGTACAGAAGTCAACACAATAAAAACACAAACAAGAACTGTAGAGATGGCTCGGTGGTTAAGGCCTGCAAAGCCTAACAACCCCGGTTTATTTCCCTAGTACCCACGTAAAGCCAGATGCACAGAGACCCTGGTGTGCCCATTCTCATTCTCTCTTTCTCTCTGCTTGCAAATGTATAAAATGTTAAAAAAAAAAATTAAAAAGGGCTGGAGAGATGGCTCAGGGGTTAAGGCACTTGCCTCCAGTGCCTAAGGCCCCGGGTTCAATTCCCCAGGACCCACATAAACCAGGCCCACAAGGTGGTGGCCCTGGTGCATTCTCTCTCTCTCTCTCTCTCTCTCTCTCTCTCTCTCTCTCTCTCTCTCTCTCTCTCTCCTCTCTGCTTGAAAATGAATAAATAAAATTTTAAAAAAAGAATTACTAAAAAAAAATAAAATAAAATAAAAAATAAAGCCAACAATGCTACAGGAGTCTGTAAAACTTGTTAGAATTAAAATGGCATTCCTCGTGACGAACCTCGATAAGTAGAGCCATGAAGGGACAGTTGACAGATGTGATTGCTTCCTAGCTCTCTCCCTGGTCTCTGCAAGCACCTCAGCCCTTCACAAAGAAGCGTCTGCAGGACTGGAGTCCAGCAGCTGCTTGTCTGTCCTACCTTAGAGTGACACCATTTCCCTGTGTAGCCCAAGCTTACCTTGAACTCGCTATCCTGCCTCAGCCTCCTGAGTGCTGCTGTTGCAGGTGTGTACTACCACACTCAGCTACTTCCCTTGTTACTGATCCTTATAGTCAAGGGCAATCAATTGTCAGAACAATGTATAGGATCCCCATTTTACCATTAGCTACCTTATCCTCCCTGAATGCATGCACAATCTACTCTGACAGGGTATTTCCACAGTAATATTCATTCCTGAATAGTCTTTGGAGCCAGAGTCTCCCAATGTAAACAAGGCTAGCCTAAAGTCAGAGTGATCCTTCTGCCTCTGCCTCTCAACCGTGTGATTATGGATGTGTGTCACCACACTCCATGACTTCACCTTTTTCCTAAGTGAAGGGAGTATTTAGGCCTTCCCATCCCTGACCTCCACCAGATTCATCCAGGAGGGAGGCTCTCCTCTCTCTTGTCCGATGTATGTGTTTGGAGGCTTGTTTTGGATGGCAAGAAACACACAGCTTTCATTTGGAGCACTTTTCATGTCAGGTGTGTTAGCGTACACCTTTAGTTCCAGATTTCTGGAAGGCTGAGGTTCGGAGGGTCATCATGAGGTGGAGGCCAGCCTGGGACTACAGAATGAATTTCAGATCAGCCTGGGCTAAGGTGAGACCCTGCCTCCAAAAAAAAAAAAAAACCATATATATATATATACACACACACACACACACACACATAGATAGCTTCCCAAGTAAATGGATATTTGTAGGAAATTTAGTAAGATACAACTGAGGCTATCTGTACTTCTACCCTCTTCCACCTAAAATACTAATTAGTAATAATATAGTAGCTAATGCTTTTTTCCTACCAGGAATTATTAAGAGTGGTCTACATATAGTAGTTTTTTGGAGAACATTCCCATAAAATATTTATTTTATTTAAAAGAAATAAATTAGACTTATCCAAATAGCTACAAAACGTTTCTAAATTGGAAAGAAAAATTAACAAATTGTCCAATACCCAAGTTATGGTAAAAGCAGGTTTGTAAATTGTGACTCATGTCCAAATGCTGCTGGATGTAAAAGGTTAAAAATGCTGTAGCTGGAGAGATGGCTCAGTGGTTACAGGTCCTTGCTTGCAAAGCCAGCAGCCTGGGATCAATTCCCCAGCACCCACATAAAGTCAGGTGTCTGTTTGCAGTGGCAAGAGGCCCTGGAGTGCCCATTCTTTCTCATTCTCCCCCTACCCCCGACTTGCAAATAAATAAAAAGTATTTTTTTAATGCTGCAGCAGCTGTGTTAAGAAATAAGATCCATAAACCCCAAAATACACTCTGTCTGGCCCTTTATAGAATGTGTAGAGCTAAGCCAATGTGTATAATGTCTCCTGATTTCAAGGCTATATATGACCCAAGCTGGACTTGAATTTGTGATAGTTCTCCTGTCTCAGTTCCCAAGTGCTGTGATTATGAGTGTGTGCCACCACACCTGGCTTGTTTGAATACATAACCACTGTGAAGAAAGGGATTAGGAAGGAAGATGTGAACACACATTCTTTCACCCCCAAATAGGACACAGACCGAAAATACAATTGCAACAAAACCAGTTTTGGTCAGCCAATGAGTTACTTGGGGTTACTTCGAGAGCTGGTGAGGGGCATGTGTGACTCAGGCAGCTGCATCTCCCTGGCACACTGCACAGCCCGACTTCGCTGGTCCTAGAGTCTTTCCCCAAATAGTTGTTTTCCCTTTATATAACCTTTGGAGAGGGGTCTTGCAACCTTTTCCCTAGACTTGTTGACCTCTTGAGTTCTTCCTTCTCCCCCCAGGAGGGAGTATTTCATTAAAAGAAACTTGTTGTACAACCTGGTCAGTCTGCCCCTCCACAGTGGTTCACTGCTCCTGTAACCTTGGGGAGTAGTCATGTGACCTTTTAAGTTTTAGTTCTCCCAGACTTTTTGTTCTCTTAGCTCCTCCTCCCTCGGGATGGAAATTTCAATTTGGAGGAATCTGCTATATAACAGGTGCTTACATAATAATGTTCCTGATAAACCATAGTGGGATTAAGATTTGTTCTGAGAAACCAGTCTGCCACCCACCCTCTTGACTGCCAGTCAGGAATCTGATGTTCTTCAGCATTCTTGCATCTAGTCTATCGATGATTATATAACCATTTCCCCTATCCAATTCTAGAGCGCTAGCCCAGTCTCAGAGCATCTAGCATGCATGAGGCCCTCAGTTTGATCCCAGCACTGAGAAAAACAAAAACAAACAAAAATAAACCACCAAAACAAAAAAAGACAACCAAAATTCAAATTCCCCTCAGTGGACTCTTCTGGTTCCTTTGAAGTTTAAATGAGCCAACAAAACTGAAAACTAGATGAATAAGGGGCACCAAAGTGAGGTTCAGGCTATGTTCCCCAGATCTGATGACCCAGTCTACTTGGGAAGGTCTGGAGATGCTGTCTGAAGGCCAGCTCTGTCCGGAGCCAGGCTGTAGCCACCACCTCCCCTTCTAATTTGTGGGAGAAGCCAAGTTTACTCTGTGTGTGTGTTTGTATGTGCATGCATGCGTGTGTGTGTTTGTGTGTGCATGCATGCGTGTGTGTGTGTGTGTGTGTGCGCGCATGCATGTGTGTGTGTGTGTGTTTCCAACCCTGAAAAGAAGAAATGTTGACCACTGGGGCATGGAAAAATATTTGTAAAATAAGTTTTATAGATAAATGGTTATAGTGAAGAATTGCAGGTAAGTTCTCAATTAAAGAAAGGGAAAGGCAATGTCATGGTGTCTTATGTGGCGATGGGTGGTTCCCCTCTGTCTTCCTTGGAGTGTGTTCTGTGTAAGCTAGAACGAGGTCCCCACTAACTGTGTTTTCCTCTCCGTGTGGCTGAGAATGAGTGCTGTCCACTGCCCCTGGTGGCCCCCCCGGTGTGCTTGTGGATGTGCTGCCTCTCTGGGGTCTTTCTCGCCTGACGTTCTGGTATGTCAGCAGAAACCTCACATTTCTCTGGTGGTTGGCCTGTAGCAAACACCCTTGTTTCCTTGGTGGTGTTGATATCCTTTCAGCTCTTGGGCGTCAATGATCCTCCTGCCTCAGCCTTCTGAGTAGCTGAAGCCTGGGGTAAATGTCACTGCATCCAGCTTAATTTTCTCCTTTTGGCCTTTTCGGTAGGCATTGGGGGAGTTCTGTTTTAGGGTACAGATGTAATGTCATTTGTGTTCAGACACCCCCACCCCCGAGCCCTCCCAACAGCCTCCTTTTCTGTAAAAGTTCTCTGCACCAAGAGCAGCACCACTCAAACATTTCTTTAATCAAAACTAAAATTGTAGAAGCTTCTCTGTACACCTTGCCTTTCCCTGATCGTCTAATTTGCATGTATTTGTTATTCTAGGTTGGCGACAGAGATGATTCCAATCTTTATATAAATGTGAAGCTGAAGGCTGCAGAAGAGGTAAAACCTAGAACGACAGTGCTGTCTGTCACCCTCCCCACCTCCACTCCAGCTCCTGCGGTAACTCCTTGCTTGCCCTGTAGTTTATGAGTTTAGAAAGTTAGTATGTCTGGTTTGTCCTTGCAGTGCATATCAGTTGATGAGAGCAGGAATAGTGGGCATGAGAGTCCTATGATGACAGTCAACAAGTGGATGGGTTGAAATGAGGGGCTGTTGTTTTTGAACACATAGGGTGAAGGGATGCCTAACACTCCTTTGTATTGTCATATCCTGAAAGAAATAGGCCCATGTTTGAAGTTCTCTTACCATTTACTTATTTCAAATATTCATTTCTACAGATTGGGATCAAAGCCACACATATTAAATTACCAAGAACGTCCACAGAGTCTGAGGTGAGCCATTATGAACTGGTTGTGAAAAGGTCACAGGAGTACCTTCCTGTCTGCTTTGGGGTTTAGTGTAACTTTAGGGGCTGAGATATATTCTGCTGATGTAATCTCCAGACACCTCTCTCTTCACAGACTCCAATCTTCAGAAAGTTCTTGAATATACCCACAGAGTAAATTTTTTTTTCTCACAATTTTCTTTATTCACATTTTACAATTGTATGGTACATTTGATATAGTTAACAAAATTGATGTCATAATATCATTATGGAAACAATATCAACACGTTATGATTAACTACAGTCCACAGTTAGATTTAGCATTGTGGATCTCATCCAGGACAGCACATTAAATTCAGTCATCTTGTCTCCTTGGGATCCCCTTGGCTGTGGTACCATCTCTGATAACCTTGACAAGTTTTAAGGAGTAATGGTTCAGTATTTTGCAGAATTCCTCTCAATAGGGCTTTGTTTGATGCCTTTCTTATGAACAGACAGAGATTAGAGGAATCATTTTTAATATTACTAAAAAGGATTTTGGATTTCTGCATATTGGTTTTGGGGATAGTCTCATAGCCTACAATTTTTTTTTTCCCGAGGTAGGGTCTCGCTCTAGTTCAGGCTGACCTGGAATTCACTCTGTAGTCTCAGGGTGGCCTTGAACTCACTGCGATCCTCCTACCTCTGCCTCCCGAGTGCTGGGATTAAAGGCGTGCGCCACCACGCCCGGCTCATAGCCTACAATTAATGAAAGAAATGTTAGTTAGGGCTGAGTGATGAAAGACCAGCTGTATATGTGCATGTCACAGTGCTTTCATAGGTAAGTAAGAATTCATTCTGAAAATGTACATACTCAGTAGCTATTTGCAGAACGCCCTCTGCTCAAAAGTCACTGCTCTAAGCCCTGGGAATAGAAATCTGAACGAGTAGCAGATTCATGTCTTAAACTGCCATGCAAGGAGGGCTTCCCATTAAAGCTCAGCAAAGAAGGGAATCTGACAACTTCTTTCCAAAGACTATAGGTATCTGTATTGTACTCTCTTGATGGACAACCCACTTCTTAGGGCTGGGAACATTTGATTCTTAAAGTGTGATTGTAGCATCATTTTTTCCGGATCTCTCTCTCTCTCTCTCTCTCTCTCTCTCTCTCTCTCTCTCTCTCTCTCTCTCTCTCTCCATCTCTCATCTGTCTGTGGTACTGAGGGTTGAACCAAGGCCTCTTATGTTAGGTAGGCACTCTGTCATTGAGCTACATCCTCAGCCCTTTTTGTACTTTTGATTTTGAGACAGAGTCTCATTTAGTCATTCATGCTGCCCATGAGCTCGCTCTAGCCCAGGTTAGCCTTGAACTTGGGGGTCCTCTCGCCTCTGCCTCTTAGTAGCTTGGGATTACTGGCTTGCACCCCCAGGCCCAGCTGAGATCACTTGTGATATTTGTTAAAACTGATCCTTGACCTTTAGTTATCTTCAGTTTAAAAACCAAATATTTATTCTGTTTGTATGTTTGAAAATGGGCAGAACAGGGCCTGGGGATGTAGCTCAGTAGTAAAGCATGTGTGAGGCCCTGGGCTCAATTCGTAACACTGGGCGGGGAATAAACAGCAAATTAGTGGTGATGATTGAAGTCAAAATTATAGTTACCTGTAGGTAGGAAGATTAACTGTACAGGGGCAGGAGGGAAAAGGAACTTTCTGAGGTCTTGGATATGTTCTTACTATACCTCCCTGCATACTTCCCTTCTTCCCTCCCTCTCTTCTTTCCCTCCCTTCCTCTTTTTCTCCCTTTGTTCCAAGTTTTATTCAAGAAGATGCCAGTTTGGACTGGGAGATGGTTCAGTGGTTAAGACACTTGCCTGCAAATCGTAAGGACCTGGGTTCAATTCCCCAGTTCCCAAGTAAAGCCAGATGCACTAAGTGGTGCATGTGTCTCGTCTGGAGTTGGTTTGCAGCGGCTGGAGGTCCTGCCGCACTCATTTTCTCTGTCTGTCTGTCTGTCTGTCTGTCTGTCTGTCTGTCTCCTATCTCTCTGCATTTAGGGGGAAAAAGATTCCAGTTCAATGTTTTAATCACCTACCTCCTCTTCATTCTGATTTGGAAGAGTTATTCATAAGTCTTCTGCTGTTAGCTATGTGCAATCAATTACTTGGATTATTGGTCTTCAATTTTTTTTTCTTTATTTCTTATACTTCTCAAATGTTTTTGGTTTTTCGAGGTAGGCTCTCGCTCTAGTCCAGGCTGACCAGAATTCACTCTGTAGTCTCAGGCTGGCCTTGAACTCACAGCGATCCTCCTACCTCTGCCTCCCGAGTGCTTGGATTAAAGGCATGCGCTACCATGCCTGGCTCAAATGTTTTTTGTTTTTGTTTTTTTTGTGTGTGTGAGAAATTTTAAATACCTTTTGGAAAAAAGTTGTGACACGTGTTGCATTGAACTTCTCGTTGCTGGGACATAACACCCAACCGGAAGCAACTTCTGGAAGGAAAGGGTTTATTTCAACTTGCAGTTTTGAGGGGAAGCTTTAGCACTTCAGGGAAAGCACAGCCTAAGCAAGACAGAAGGTGCTAACAGTAGTCCCCATGAACTAGCTCTAGCAAGGGGGGCTTGGGCTAGAACACCCCACATTGGCCCGTTCCAA